>PGFW01018623.1:24288-40214 GCA_003123925.1 Haematobia irritans | reverse complement strand
AAGAGAGAGATCTAGTGAACGATTTACCCAGTTGTGACTTTTCTAGCAGATTTTTTTATCGCGAATGGCATCCAAATTGTGTGACCGAATGCTCTAAGGGAAAGGATGGGTTCGATCGCCGAGAAAAATTAATTTCTTTTCTGTTAAGACGAAATGTGTTTGAGGCAATAAGATATAGTAGAAGATCGATGAAAACGTAACGTTAGCAAGCTGGGTAACCATGAAACCAGAAAATTTCGGTGTTCGACGAGAAGAATTTATTTTTGTGAGATGTCAGTATTGGTCCACTTGTATCGATTCATTTACGTATTTTGGTCCATTAAGATTTTGATTTGTTCTCAAAGGAAGTTTTATAATTGATTCTAAGCCAAACTTTCTTTTAAAATAATTTGAAGTTTTAGGTACACGTAAATGAAAAGTTAATGTATTAAAGATGGGAAAAATTCTTATACAGAGAAGGAGCATGAACGATGTTTACTAAATTCGTAGTCGATAAGTTTTCAGTGGAACTTGTTTTTTTTAATTTTGTTTTGTAAATTTTGCATAGGTTTATTTAGGTTTTAGGGTTAGGTTGGCAGCGCCGATGTATCAGAGCTCTCCTATAGACGTATTTGTCAGTCCATTGTGATACACATTGGTGAACTTTCTCTCGTCTTAAAGGGTGGAATACGGTCAAATGTTGGTCGAAGGGAAAACGGTGTAAGATCGGTTGAAATCGTTTTATTAAAAAAAATCAAATTAAATTTCTTGTTTTCAAGTTCAGTGTAGTATAAATATTCAGGAAAAATAGTGTCAGGTTTAGGCTTTTCGCTTGATTCCCAAAATCCCCCGAATGCCGGCCTCACGCTTGACACCAGTGGCCATCAGATTTTGGTACAGCCACCTTTGTCCACCTTCTTGCGGCGCGCAGAAAGCCAGTTTGCGTTGAACTTGCTCTCGATCCTTTACTTTTTTATTGGTCTTCTTTAGTTTTCGCTTGACAATAGCCAGTATTCTCATTATTGGGCGGAGTCTCTGGCGTGTTGGAGGGTGTCTTGTCATTGTGGACCCACCTGCACGTTGTTGGCGGCTACAATCCATGCCTTGTTTACCGTAATGCAGGTATGCTAAATCGGCCGAAAAACAGTGGACGAACAACCGTGTTGTCTTCAGAAAGGCGGCAGACGTTGTAATTCAAACACTCTCGGTCTCGTATGATTTCTTGGTTGGTCAGGTGCCCGAAAGCGTATAGAAGAATGCTGCTTTTCAGAGCACTAACAGGTACAGATGCGTTCCAAACCGAATATTGGTCTTTGCGAACTTTGACAGTGTTTTATGTGCTTGAAAATATCTGGGGTGGTGACCTGAGTCGCTCATTTTGCCGTAATAAAGAACGATCGTGTCCGGAACTGTTTGAGGTCGCTTGTGGAACGAGGTTTTCGTCTGTCTCATTTCTATTCATGTCTAAACTCGTTTCAGTCATTCTTGTCTCTCTGTGTTACGCCTCCGGGATCTTCTTGCTTTTGTGACTGTTCGTATTTTGTTTATCATTCGCGATTTGGAGTCACTTTAAACCTTTCTTGTTAAGTTTCATAGTCGGCTCGTTTTTGGCTCGATGCAACGGTTGTAGACGAATACACCAGCTTATTTGAGGCATCTCGGAGAGAGAGTTAGGGTTTCGCTTTGAAACTACCGGTAACGTCTCTTTGTCGTCCTCAGCGGGCTTTCGGTTTTCTGATTTCCCCCGTCTAAGACTTCCTGGCTGTCGACAAACGTTCCAAAACACTTAATTAGATTTGTAACGGTTGATTTGGCAACTTTTTACGATTTTGCATTTGCGTGCGTGCGAGTAGCTCGGATTTTCGCGATGCGCGAGGAAAATTTTGATACGTCTGCTCTTCTTGCTTGGACGGCCATTTTGAACAATGCAGAGTGAATTCATAATAAAATAGGAGCAACATTCTACACACACACGACCTTCAAAAATGAGGGGTGTTCAGGTTTTTTAAATGCAAAAATTGAAAGAAATACGTAAAGATTTATATTGATCAAATATGACGTATCACCTTTAATCACTGAGTGCTTGCCGATTCATGTTAAGCTCAATGACAAGGGACGCTCCTTTTTAGTCTGAACGGCGTTTCCCAATTGCAGTGAAACCACTTAGCAGAAGCTTTGAAACCCTCAGAATGTCACCAGCATTACTGAGGCGTGTGATAATCAACCGTGAAAAACTTTTTGTGTTGGTCGAAATAATTTTGCATAAATGCATCATTTTAAACAATTTGAACGCCAATTTTTTTTAAAAACATCGAATTGTCTTCAATCAAGTGAAAAATGTTAATTAAATGTTAATTACGTACAATAAATGATTTACATCCTGCTTCTACAAAATTAAAATTGGGTTACGGATCGCATTAGTCGAAATATAATTCCCTTTCCTTCAAAAGTCAATATTACTTTAAAAGAAAAGTAAAAAAAGGTTTTGTAAATTGGCATAAAACTTTAAACTAAAGATTCGAAATCTTCAAGACAACATATGTATGGACGGACGTTTGTTCATTCTACAAATGTATGAACTAGTTTGTAAGAAATTCGAATTTAATAAAATTATCTACTTCATTTTTGTAAAACTGTTCATATCGTTAGAGTAAGCGTAAGATTAATAATCAAAAAAATTACAAAAAATGTCTCGTTCTAGTTTTTTGAAATTTTTGGTAAATTGTTGGTGTCCATAGAGTCGATAGTTCCAAATGAACGCAGTTTTATCGCAACTATATTATTAACAATTATGTTTACGATTTCGGCAAGCGTTTTATTTTTAGCGATAAAACAATAGCTTTGCGGGAAAAATGGTCCATGTTCCCCACACAAAAATAACATTTTGCTCTTGCTTGTGATCCTGTTGCGTGTACATCAATAAGAGAGCATAATCAACACAGCGCGGCATGTTGCTTGGACTCAAGAGAGGACATTCCTCTTCATTCAAATATATATGGAGCCGTTGTAGTGGTCTTGAGACATTTTACGAATTCTAATGGAATGGTTGATATTCCAATAGTTTAGTATCCCAGTTTAAAACCTCATAGGAATTCAGAAACAATCTTCATTCATTCATTCAATGACCCTTAAAATTGGCTTCTCACTCAGTACACCCTAACATGATGGTCATGTGTGGAGGAATCTTGACGATGAATATATTACGATAGGACTTTTCCTTGCTCGTTTTGTGTCCTTTTGTGAAAGACCACTGTCTGGTGACTTCAAAGCACCCACACCATTCCACTACTGCTCAAAACACTCGCACACACCGCCCCAAATATATTCGGACGACCTTGCTTCAATGGAATTTCTTGCGACAATGGTCTGTCCCATAAGTCGAAGAAGAACAAACAACTTGTTGCACCGTGAATCAACTCACCCTTATCACATACAACCATAGCACCTGTCTCTTAGTCACACCAAAGACCCACAGGATATTTCTGGGCTACAGAGGATGGCTTTTCTTCGGCTGCCATACAAATTGACACATACTTGTGGTTGTTAAAGTCAAACAGTCAGTCGTAACTTTGCAAGTGGCCATGTGTGTTCACACATGAGTTTGCGTTTGTGTGTGTGGTTGTGTTTGTGTTTTTGTGAAAAGGTTAACTCGAATGGATGTAGTAAGAAGCGATAATATGAATATTTTTAAGAGATTTTCTACCCCAAATGAAATAGTTTAGCCACACATAGAACATAAAAGTCCTAACCTATGAGCAATCTCAAACCGGCTCACATACGCACGTAACTGTTACGGATGTCAATGGTAAAAATGGTAATTTGAACAATGTCTACGAGGCAAACTTGTTTTTCTTGTTGCTTCTCAGCAGAAGGCTGTTGGAGAGCAGTTTTATGGCTGGATAAAGGAAAACAATCAAAATATGTAAACAAACACTCCCGACCCATCATCATCACCATCATCCACTTTCACACATGAGGATTATATGTGTGTGTAGTAGACTGGTTTGTTGGTTGGTTGGTCGACCGGTCCTTTTGGTGTTGTTGTGTGTCATTATGAGGGAATAATATCCTGGCGGAAAATGTGTAACATCTTTAAATGGGACATCAAAAATAAGGGTTTTTATAACCCAATTGTTAAACAATTACTTAAGTGGTGAAAACTCTCGAGGACATGAAATGGGGTTAGAGGTTAAAGGGTAATTGCCGATTATGCATATGTGACTGCTGCAGACACACACACCAACAACTCCACACCATGCGTAAACCGGACACCAGCAAATTAACCCCTTTCAAGCTTCATCATCATTGGTTACGATCTGTGGCAGATTAATTAAGCTCATGTCATAGGAACTTTAACCCTCTCACCCACCCCACCGCAACCATTCCATATGGAGAGGGGTATGGTAGTGTGTGCTAGATGCTAGAGCTTATAACTTTTAATTAGTCGTATCAAATCTTGAAGATTTTTTTTTTAATTTATTCCAAAAATGGCGTCACAAAGTTTATCCATAGACTAGAGCCCCAAAGGGTGTGGGATGCGGTGGTGAGGAAGTTGTGCGGGTGTATGTTTGTGTGTGCGCGTGAAAAAGGATATGTTTGTGGTAACCACACATTTTCTCCACAAAACTTTTAAATGCCTTAAGGACAACGAAGAAGTAAAAAATTACAGAAAAAATGCTTAAATGTTAATTAGTGCACAGTTACAATTACATTAGCAGGCACATAAAAAATAAAAACACTGTGAGTGTGTGTGTATGTGTGTTCTTGGAGCCACCAACCTATCTGATTTGAACCACAGGACTATATTCATCCCCCTTCCATCATTCACTAGACTAGAGATAGAGCAAAAAGTAAATGGGGAGGGTAGAGAATAAAAAACTCAAAACTTTTAAATTAATTATTAGAACGAAGGGAACAGGAACTCCAAGTGTACCAGTACCACTGATGCGCGCCGAGGCATCAAAAACTCATACATTACACATCATCTACATTTGCACACACACACACACTCGCGCGCCCGTTCACTCTTTGTTGGCAAACAAACATACAAATCAATCCCCTCTAGCTCACTCCAGCTCTTGATACACCGCTAACCACACACACACACACACGCACGCACTTACGCACACACCATTTCAGCCTCGTGGGGCCTTGCAAGGAAAATGAGGAGAACCTTCACATGCACACACTCTCACATACTTTCACATGTCACATCCCAAGGCAATTTCCGTTGCCAAATTGAAAAATTACGAGTGGAAAAAAACAGAAGAAGTTTTTCACATTTTATACGCTCATTACATAATTTCCAAGTACATGAATGGAATTTTTTTTGTTTTGTTTTTTAGAAATGTTAAATGAGAAACAAAGCGAGCAGATATCTAAAAACGCCAACAACAACACTAACACCGACAGCAACAACAACAACAATTATGAAGCGACATTGTCAAGGTATGTGTATGTGCATATATTTGGGAATGGGGGTTATTACACATTCTCATGCAAACACCACACACAAACACACCCAGATCTAAGATCTAAAGGTAACACTGCTCTAATGTTGATGATTGTAGATATGCGTATGTGTGTGTGTTTGTATTTTGTACTAATTTACTTCTCTCCTGGCTCTGCTCATCATTATTCCTTTGCCACATACGCCGCCAATGGAAATTAAAATGAAAAATTGCAAACGACGTGTGAGCTATAAACACAGCCAACACTACCGTTCTCAAAAATATTCCAACTAGCCGGGGGAATGAGTTTTAGGGAGAGAGGAAGACATTCTCCTCGGCCGCTGTCCTGCCCGCCCCAGTGCGTAGGTTGCTGCGTTTGATGTTAAGCGAGTGTTACAAAATATAACCCAGCTCCTCATCTGTGCGCCCCTTTCCTTCCGCAACAAACAAAAAGCAAAAAAAGCAGACAACTTGCTGAACACCAAAAACAAAAAAAGTTAATGTAAAACAACGACAACAACAATAGCATCTTAAAAAATATAATGTATGTTCCAAAACACACACACACACACATACATACACGAGAGTATGTACGTTCGCACATAGATAGAAAGTTCTAACGAGAAACTGCTCGCAAATGTCATATGAAACAAAAATGCCAACTTCTCTACTCACAAGTTTGGAGGCTTAAGAATGGAAGGTGGATGCACATGTATGTATGTGTGTAAGAGTACATTAGCAAGGAGAATTTGAATTTCTTTTTGATTTCATTTCTTTTATTAAATGCGAGTATACCCTGTGAGGAATGGAATTTTAGCTTTGCCGATAGAACTTTTCCTGTGCATTGGAACAAAACGAAAACCAAAAAAGATTTCCCAACTAAAAACTGTCGGATGATGTTAAGCAATAGTAAATTAATGCACATCCAAGAGACAGCTATTCAACCATCCATCCTTTCGTTTGTAGCTCTCTCTACCTTTGTTGATGTGTAACTCTTGAATTACTCCCATATGGATTAGCTTACAAAACTACCCCTTTGCAATGTTTAATGGGATTCGACCTAAAATCTAAAACAACTATGCCTCCTTCCCAGCCATTAACCAAACACACACTGCACAACAGCATCTCTGCATCTCATGGACACCCTGGCTTTGAGTGGTGAAATTACATGCACATCACTTGAATACCTTTAAGAATTAATTAGCTTTCATTATCAAGGATCTTATTCCACCCTTATGCATTATCAAAAAAAAAAAAAAAAACGAAACATAAACTGAAATCTAGCATTTTTTTAAATTGTACCCTATATCAATATTTTTATTAATCTATGTTTTAAAAATGAAAACTAGAATTTTGTTCTAACTTTTGAAGTTTCCTTAAGAAGATAAAAGGTATTTAATATTCTTGTGATGATCTGCAATAAAAAAATTGCATTTGAATTTGTTAGAATCCGTTCGATATATGCACAAATCACTAAAATTTAGCTTCCAACTATTGATTGAGTCCCCCAAATTCTAATGCGAAAGTTGTGCCAATTTGAATTAAAGTTACGTAAATTGACAATTTGTTTTAATTTCTTCAATATCTTCTATTAGAAATATATATTTTTTATTTGTTACTTCAAATCGTGTGTTGAGCCTACACTGAAAAAATATTTACTTGATATTATAGATTAGCAATCTTAATTTTAGGATGCGCACTATACAAAATATTAAGAACAATTTTCTTTAAAATAATGAATTTTTTGTTAAAGTAAAGTTTAATAATCTTTGTTTTCATTTTTTTATTAAATTTAGGACAACAAGTGTGAAAATTTGAGTCCCGCCGTTAAAGTCGTATGTCCTTGTAATAAGGCACATTTTCCTAAGAAAGTAGAGTACACATTTTTGAATTACAGAAATCGTCCTTAAATTAACTGGATTTAAGATAAAAAAACTTGAATATATAGCAAGAATTATTCTGAGGATTTTTAGTGTTTTTTGGAATAAGGTTTGTTATATAGTGTATTGCCATTTTTCTAAATTTTCCTTCCTGGTGGGTTCACAATTTTTTTGAGTGTACGAGTGAATTTTCATCAAAATTATTAAATGAATTCCCATTTGGATTTAACAGGAAACTTGATCTATTCAGCTTCTGGACTTAAGAATCAACTTTGCACAGAAAAACGATAAACTGTTTTACGAGAGAAATTAATCTCAAGAGAAAATTGAACTAAATTTTATAAAATTTTTTAAGATTCCCATAATGAGTTGTAAAAGTATTGACAATTAATGGCATTTGTGGGATTTTTAACTACCATTTACGGAATTCTTCTCTATCATAAAAGCAAGAATGAACTAAACAATCCTGAAAAGTAGCAATTTAGAACCAACTAATTACAATATTAACCATGTTACTATTTTATATTTGTGGGTTCAAAACTACAACCGGGATGAAGTTCTAACCTCTATGCCCTTAAGAAATCAATTCGCCTTAGAAGTCTTCCTACTCATAGCATAGTGGGAAATCGATATTTCAGTCTGTTACCAAAAAAGACAATCTTATATACCGCCATCCTATTGGTGGTTGATAATAAACATCTCCTGCTTCACATTCGCAGAATAGATGAATGGATTTAAACGTTGTTAATCATAAAATGTCATAAAACATTTACTCATTCATGTTTGACTTAAATAGATCACATATGGGAGAGAGATCCTCTAGTTAAAGGGATGATTGGTGCAATCAAAGCCACACAATCGAGGTATGCTTTAACACAAGGCAAGGTGAGGCAATGGTATCAACGACTTTCACTAACATATCATCATAGACGAAGCATCGTGGATGGATAAGAGTTTTTCTATCAGTGGTGGAAAACAAGTGAAAATCCTTGATAGTGGTATGATGTGTCTTTCTCTCCTCTCTCCATATGTAAATGTGGCTGGGAAGTATGGTGGGCGAGAGATGAGTAAATTCATTAAGGGGTCATTAACTAAAGTGTATACGCACTTATGAAAGACGACACTTAATGCTAACCATGCCCTATATAGAATGGTTGAGTGTGTGTATGTGTATGAGTGTATGGGGACTAAGCCATTTAATACATATTTACACTTACTACTGCGTCACTACAACTCCCGCTCAATTGACCAACAAGAAACATAAGCACAATCAGTTTAACTCGTTCTTCATCCCATAACGACAGCAATCTTCGTGGACACTAATGCCACATCATTCTTCATCTACTTGCAAAACCTACAAATTTCACAGAAGTTCACTGTTTCGTGGCTCTAGCTGTAGCAAGGCAAACTCATAAGCGCGTAATATTCTGAAGTGTTGGCATTAGGCTCCTAACACAGTAAACGTACACAATAATACACTAGCACGTCAACTGAGTGCATACACACGCACACACACACCACACCATCGTACCATTCACCAAGAACCGGAAAACACCTTCTAGTTCCCTCCAAAGTAGGTTTTACTTTTTTTTTACTAAAAAATTAAATTCCATAAATTACAGGAAAACGACAACGACAACAAACAAGTCGTAAGTAGCATCATACATGTGTTTTGAGCGAGTGTCTAGTCGTATGTAAATAATTACATGACAACAATAACAGACAACAACAACAACATAGCAGGCAATAACAACGGTGACGGCTGGCGTAGCATCTTCGACGCACGTCGTCAACATTTGGGTACATAAAAAATGCCATTAGCGTTTAGTGCAAAAAGGGCAAACATTCGCACTCACGCAGCACACGTACAGGCACAAAAAAACACAGCCTACACACACACACTCGATGCATACAAAATAAAACAGTTGGAGTAGGATACGAGGGATGATGTCGCCTCCTAACTAAGGGCTATGCAATAACAATCAAAAAACCGGGACCATCAACAACAGAAATAATAACAACAAGCCACAAAGCCGCTAACTTTTCGCCTTCTCGTACAGAACTTTCAAAGAGACTGCCGAACATAGACGCACTGATTTACATTTTAATTGTATATTGGGTATGGTCCCCATTCATTGGTACCTACGACCCAACAAAACACACACGCACGAGACGCAATGCTCATTCAATAGCAAACAACAACGGCAATAGTGTATAGATATGTTCTAACAAAAAGAGAAACAGAACACCTATGAAATCAGAAAAGATCGTCCAACATTCTTTCGCACAAATTGCAGAATTTTTATTAATCCTGTGCATATTGGTAAACACGAGCATTTTAGCAATGGCATTTTCACGAACTGCAACATCTCGAGCTTATTGGAATGTGTAAGCGCAAATTAGATTATCGAGACTAAAAATGAACATAGAGGGCCAACCCATTCCTACTTTCTTATAATTTTCTTTTAATAAAACAAATACATTTTGGTAATAATGAACGAAAAAGAAACTGCTTTGAAAATAAAAAAAAACTTCGTAATTTTGCAAACTATTATCCAGAGTACTTCTTTTATTTTAAAATTTAAATTAATAATAAAGTACGCGTCAAAGGTTTACTTGGATCCAAAGATTTTGTTTCTTAAGATTTGTGTTATGACCGAGGCCAAAGATGCGGATTGTTTAAAATACGGATATTTTTAGGGAACTATATAGCTTCACTCTACGGCTGTATAAAAAATACAAATTTAAAATAAAAACTTTAAAAAAGTACACCATGTCTCTAAAATTTCTTTAAAGTAATGAAATTTTAATTGCTATCTTGTTTGCTTTTCTTTAATTTTAAGATAGCCATCTGTCGAAAATTGGTATATCTTTGAAGTTAAGCACATATTTATAAAGTAGCAAGGAAACTATTTTTGATTTAAATAAATAATGCTTTAAATTGAATTTTTGTAACTAAAGAGCAATAAATTTTTACAATTAGATCAAGACGTTATTTTAAAGAGATGTTTGATTCGTTAGGTAGTTAAAGTTGTGTGTGTGTGATTTTTTGTTTGTTTTTAAAAATTAAGAAAACTGTGAAGTAAAAAAAAACTGTGTAATTTACATAAGTCAATTTATTTTCCAACATGAATTAATAAAAATAAATTGAAATTAAATTTTGCTAATATAATCTCAAAAGAGAATAATATGAACCAAAGACCGCTAACTCCTCTAAATAAGTATATATTTGAAAGCGTCTTTTATCTTAAGTCTAGATTCATATTGTAGATAATTTAAGGACGATTTCTTTAAAGCAAAATGTGTTTCTTTAACTTTAAAGATTGTATTAATTTAGACATAACGACATTAACGGATGGACGGATTATGAAATATTTGAAGCTAAAGTGTCTTCATTTAAAAAACAAAATCTTTGCTCGGAATCAGTACAGAAATCCTTAAGAGCACGTCGAACCTTCTTTTAATGCTGTTTGAAGCTTTTTAAAAGCTTTGTAGTCAACATCAAAAAGTCAATGAATTTAAAGATAATTGTTTAATTTTGAAGAATTTTTCAGAGTTGTTGAGTTCAATTGTCTTTAGTCCAATAAAATTGTCTTTTATGTAATGACCACTAGTTGCTACACTGAATTCGTGACATATTGATGCTATTTTTCCGAACAATGTTTTATATTTTCAATCAATTTACTTCATATATGAATTAATTGAATTCCTTACAATCATGGAAATGAATACTCGTAGTAGCAAATCATCGGTAATCATTTAAGGGTTCAACAAGATTTTATGTAATGAAAATATTAGATTTTATTAAAGCGCAATGAAAAGAGATTGAAATTTGTCTAAAATTTCGTTTTGAAGAATGAAGCAGATTTTTTTCTCATCTGTGTACATGTTAGTATGGAATACTCTTTTTTGATCCTTTGTCAAACTCTTGGAATAGAACAAGAATAATTGTGCGTGTTCACCATCGTCGACTCCATGTGCTACAGCAACGATGCAATAGTGAGAAATTTTACAAAAAAAGAAATATGACAATTCGCGCTCTCTATAGAGGGTGTGGGTGCGCTAGAAACGGAAATGGTTTAGAAGAATTTAAGAATGGATGCTTTAGATCTAGTGAGCGGCACCACCATTATTTAAACCATATATACAAACTTTAATAAATAACGTCGCCATTCCGTTAGAGGCATCAGGCAGGTATTAGCATACAAGCTAACGAATGGCGGTAAGGAGCTTTAAGGCAAAAGGACAACAAAAGAGGCCAACAGAATAGGAAACTTTTCTGTTGCACGTATGAAAGCATATTCAAAATTGTCTAAATGTATATGTAGCGTGTATGTGTATGTGTATGGGCTCTGTGTGTGTGTGTGTTTGTATATATGTGTGACTAGTGTGTGAGAGGAGGCAGCAACATAAAGTAAATTTATTAGAAAGCATTTCTTTTCATTTCTTTCTTTTGCATATTTATTCGCGTATTGTTGTAATCGATTTTTACTATTGTTTCGAATTGTTCCCCTTCACCCAGCGTATCCACCAAATATCCCGCCGCATATTCCATTAAGTTCTTATCCATAAGCCCCGCCCAGACAGAGTAGCAAGAATTATTAGCGCGAAGCAACTAAATCCAGATGGCGCACTATATAAGTTATGATATAATTTGGCGTTTTCCATTCTCTTCACCCCCGCTGGCCGCCCACCAGCTCTCACCAGCTAAGCATGCTATCGTCTTTGTCCTATTCACGGCAATTTCTAGCTATGGCCTGGAAGAGAATGCCATAAAAAATGTAAAAGAATTTAGAAACAAACGCAAAGGACACGGCTCTCAACATTTTGCCAATGACTAGGGCTAAGTTTCCTCCTATGCCCCAAAAACTGAATTGTAGGCAGTACAACAATAACAAAACAACAACACAAAACAATTTGTGGCACATTTAAAAAGTAAGTTTAAGATATAATTTGCACAAGTGTTGTTGCAACACGATCTATCTCTCTATCTAAATTCGAAATTGGAATGCACTGGTATTGTTTGGAAAAGATTGGTTTCACTTGCAAAGAAATCGTGCCACACAAATGGAAGGGATCTCGAAATCACCAATTTCCCTTTAATAGAAAATTGTGATAAAATGATGTGAAGATTGATTCCAAAGTAGTTTGAAGTGGTGAGTTCTCATAGATTTCCTTGTCGTTACACGCTCACAAAAAATCGCTTTCTGTAACAATATACTCCACAAGACATATTTATGCTTCAAGCAATAAATCATTTTTGGGTATTGGCCAAACATTTATACTGTTTGATGCTCTTCCAATATATAATATGGTTTTTGAAAGCATATTAGTCAGTCTAAAAGCAATTATGTGGGTAGATTCTAAGTTCGCATAAACATTTTGTAATTGTTTTGGCATCCAAAATTCAATAATTGTTGTCTTCCAGAAAAACAATAGTGTTATTATGTGACCATATAATTATGTTTGGAAGCATTTTGCACGCGCAAAAATATTATAGTGCTTGAAGAAAAATTCTACCCCAAAACAAATATTGTGCTCAAAATTTTATTATTTATTTAATATATTTAGCAATCATAATGAAATTATGAAAAAGTAAACAGCTAATGATATGGTTGCTAACGAACATAAGGTTTTCGACCTTGAATGCTCAACAATTTTGTTTCTGCCAATTGTAATTCCCCGCACATCTTTTCTCACTTCCAAGCGAGATTTTTTAGTTCTTAGCACCTTTTTCTGTAATACAAAACATTGTAAAAGAAATTATCAATTGTATGATTTTGTTTTATTTTAATTTTAGCCTTTTGCCGAGCGGCGGGGATGCTCGAACAGCGGACCACAGCAGTTTGTAAGGGATCAAGAGAAGTATGCTGATCAAATTGCCAAGGAAAAATAAAAAAAATGTTAATTTTGTAAATAACAAGCAACAACCACCACTTAATTAAAATATCGCTCCCTGTTAAATAGCGTTCCAAGCTACTAAAACACATTATATGTTTATAGGTCCTATTTCTAAATTAATATATGTTTGCATCCAAAGCAATATTATATTTAAAAACAATTTTATGTCCCAAACATAATATGTTCTACATATGTAACCAGTACTATGTCCCAAACAGTTATGCTAGTCTTATGAACATTAATATGCTGTGCCACGTCAAAATAATATTGTGTTTAAAAAATTTGTTGCTTCGCAAACATATGAATGTTTAATAGCACAAACATATGAAAAACAAGTCTTTTTCAATTCCGTGTAGATAATATTGCATCGCCTTGTTTTTTTGAAGGAGATAGATGTTCTTTAGTCGGGGAAATAAAATTCAGCTAACAAAAACAATTCAGATTAGTTTAAGTGAGGCCTCAAATAAAGGCTAAGCACTATATCTAACCTAGGTTCGGTTCGGTATTTTGTTTAATGTAAAATTTAATAACTTCACAAGTATGAACCCGAAAAATATTTTTTAATAACTTTAGTATGAAATACGCGAAACGAAAACGGGGGTTGTGCAATTTTACGATAAATTCACTTTTAAGATTTTGCGTTTCTTGATACTGGGAAACAACACGCGCCCAAATTTATTTGTTTTTTCATACTGTGTTATAAAGTTTTCATAAACTTGTCTGTTCAACGTCAAATTAAAATTCTAAGAACTCAAAGCGAATATCTCAAGAGTTAGAAAGATGTTCATAAGACAGAAAAAAAATATTGACCATAATATGGAAGATTATAGAACGCTAAATACTAAATACTTGAAGTACTGTCATAATGTGGAATTCTTTAACATACATTAATTTAATACATAAATGAGCTTTATTAATATAACGCAAAAAAAGATAAAAAATGATAATGGTGGTAATTTTTATTGATCTTAGATTTAAAAGCTAGAATTAATGTTGACTATTTTAAAGAAGTCCGCAACTTTGATTTTCAGAATCGATAACCATAATCCTTATAGGAAAGGTCAAATCAATTGGATCCAAATAAACTTTTTATGAGTGTACATAGGCAAAATTCAAAAACGATCAACGAATTTAGCTTAAATAATTGTTTCTGAGTCTATTTAGACAAGTTGGTTAACTCAGAGTCAAAAGGATTTTCTTTTAATGGACAATAATATTTTGGACAAAAACGCCTTCACTTAAGGGTTGTCGTCTTCGAATCAACTAAGCACAATTACAAAAATGCTACGCAAAAATAGCTTTCTGACGTTTAAATTTTTTGTGCTAACAAACACAATAGTTTCTTTCCAGGTGTTACAAACGAACAGCCAGTTATGACAAGCAATTGTTTCAAAAATCACTAACGATTTTCTATATCTTTAAACGAAGCAAATAAGAATTGGAAGGAATGTGATCAATCCCGCTCAAGATGTTTCTAAAAACATAAATGTTTATTTTTGCGTCGCAGAAAAATAATTTTTTGCTCGGTTTAGTATAGAATACAAATTGCAAAAAATCAAATAGATAATTTGAAAATAACATGGGTGCGATTAGCATATTACATTACACCCAGAAAAAAGTGTCTTCGTACAAAGGAAAAAGTCTCATCAATTTAGTTTAGCCATTTTATTTTCATTAAGTTAAATTTTGTGTGAGAATAATAAGAAGTTACCTTGTTTTCAGTAAAAAATCCTAAACTGAGAGAGCAGTTAGGAATAGTTCATTAAACTAGAAATAAGGGCATGGAATTTACTAATACTGTTTTCCTTCGCTGGGTATAAGAATTTACTACCTGAAAGGCAAGAAAATTTTATTCGACTGGATAACAAAATCAATTCGTAAAAATAAAAACAAAAACCGAAGTTTCCTCAAATTTAGTAAAAAATTTCTTTTTATAAAATGATATTCTGGCTTCCTTTTTATTATAGAAAGCCTTACCATACTACGAATAACACTTGGCATAGAAAAAATAGATTTTTAGTCATTCGTACTAAGAAATATTCAATTCTTCATAAACTTAAGAAACATACTTCTTTAGATAATAGGAAGATTTTCCTTTGTCTGACCTTTATCGATACTGGCATCGATTTGTAATCGATATGGTTGCGCGTGGGCTTGTTTTTTTTTTTAGGCTGAATCCGCGTTGTTTATGGTAAAACGGAGAGATTGTTAAAAATAGTAAAATAGTATAATAAATAACAAAAATAAAATATATAGAAATATTAGTTAGCACGCAACATTATTTAAAAGTGAAAAGGTACATAAGAAGAAGAAAACACTATGTTTTTAGCAGTTGAAAACATTAGCATGGAAATAGTGGAAGAGTTGACTCTTAATAAATATATTTAAATATATTGATAAACACGACGTATTTTATTGAAGAAAAATTGCCTATACACGGCTGCAAAAAAAATAAATTCTTTCCTCCTAAACGAAATTTTAGACAAACAAAGTTCGTTTCATCATTTGCTTTTTCGCTGTAAGGAAGTTGTATTTGAAGAAGAAGTATATAAACTTTTTGTGATAACGTTTATTCTTTTCGCAGGATGTAAACGAATTTCATAAAAGGACAACTCAAAACAAAATTGTTTTCTTGCTAATCTGCATTTTCCCTCACTATCTTTGGTCACAATCTCCACGAAGTTTTTCAGTTCTTAAGCACCTTTTCCTGTAATAC
>PGFW01018622.1:34779-48001 GCA_003123925.1 Haematobia irritans | reverse complement strand
TTAACAGAATTTTGCCTACTTCAAAGGCAAAGATATTAACGGAGCACGTTAGAATACCAAGGATTTGTGGTCGCTAATTATTGCGGAATTCTTTTAAGCGAAATATGATATTTTTTAAATTTTAAAATCTTTATCTTTTAAAGAAATTTTCTCATAATTTTGAAACTTACAAACTTTTTCATATTAGGGACAATTTATTAATTTATGTTGTTATTGTTTTTACTTACGCTAAAAACCATGATTGGACTAAACAACAAAGTGTAGCTTTAACCTAACAGAGGAAAATAATGGTTGTGGCCTCAAATTTATTTGGCCGAAGCCCTATATGACTTACAAAGATGGTGGACTCGGACGTCCGTTCGGCAATATTCTAGATGTAATGATGATAGATGCTGAGAGCACTCCTTCTATTTGCCAGCAAAAACTATCAACCATTATCCCAGAATAATTTCAGGCAGCTTTTTATTTTTTTACAACCACTTTTTGTGTTCCAACTTATTTTGCACTTTCATTAGTTGTAGTTCCAAATTATTGTTTTTTATTCCAGTGTATAGCCAATTAGTTTGCTTTTTTAAGTTCAAAAAACACGAAATAAATTATAAACACAGTTTTAAACTATTAGTGGTCCTCCTTTGTTATGCTAACCCAGCAACAACACACCCCAACAAACAAGGCCAGAAAAAAAACAATCAATTGTTCATCCGAAAATCATCATAATTAACTCTACTTATCTAACCAAATATTTTCCTCTATGGAGCCCCAGGCCCAAATTTAGAAAACCTGATGGCCTATAACAAGCCCTAAACATTGCTGTAGATATTGAAATTGGTAATGCCTTGGTGCATAAATGGTACAGAAGTGCATGCAAAGTGAAATGAGATGCATCAACGCAGTATATATAGATACCCCAGAATAAATGGATCGGCTTGTGGGTTTGGTCCGGATTGATGATAGTAGGCTAGTGCATTCAAGCAATTGTTCGTGTTTATCACTAACACCCACACATACCACACACACACACAAACAATCCACTCTATGGCTAACAGGAATTATTCAAAACAGGAGAGGGTATGTACGGACCAGTATGATGAGTTCAATGTACGATGGACCGACGATGTAATTGCAAATATGTAATTGTTGTTCTTTCTATATACATGAAGGTTGCCACATGCTTGTTGGTGTTGTTTTTCACTGGTTATTGTTGCCTGATAAATATTCCCCAAGTGTTATATTAGTTGAAAAATTGCTTAAATGCGATTTAGCTCGACTAAATGCCATTATTGGTCATAAACTAAAGCCTAAACAAATATATCCGAAAACTAAATACACCAGACCAAACCAACACTTATTTACTATTACCCACCCACGATAACACAATACATACATTGTATTGTGCGCACTTCAACACGTGCACATGAACGTCTGTGAGTGCAGCATACACAAATTGGACGGACGCATTTTTGGCACGCATATTTGGCCGATAAACATGCCGATAATGTGTGTACATTTTGTATTTGGTGCACTTTGCGCATTCTAAAAGTTGGATTTATTAATTATATGTTCGTTGTTGGTGGTGTTGGTCTGTTATTTATATGATGCATAGATGATGCACTCTTGTAACACACACACACACACACTCCTCACAGATTTTGCCAAATATTTGAGCCACAAACAATCAAAAGTATCTCCGGTAGATGCAATCTAATGCATCATCACGAACTATGTGTGAATGTTTGTCGACTAATGCTTATGTGTAATACAATATGCATATTAATGTATGAATGTGGCTGTGTTTGAGTGCATCATCTATGGCATCATAAATAACACCAACACCACCAACAACAACAATAATAATTAAATCAACTTTAAATTGCAAAGTGCACCAAATACAAAATGTACACACATTATCCAGTTTATCGCAAATATTGCGTGCCAACATCGTCCGTCCATTTTGTGTATGCTGCCACTCACAAGAGTTCATGTGCGTGTGAAGTTGCGCACAATACATATGTATGTATTTGTTTATGGTGTGGGTAATAGTATAAGTGTTTGTTTGTCTGTATTTGTTTTCGAATTATTTTGTTTGCTTTAGTTTTATGACAAAATGCATTTAGTCGAGGCTAAATCGCATTTAAGCAATTTCACTAAATAACACTTGGGGAATATTTATCAGCAACAATAACAGTGACAACAACACCAACAACATGTGGCCAACTTCATGTATATAGAAAGAACAACAAATTACATATTTGCAATTACATCGTCGTCCATCGTACATGAACTCATCATACTCGTCGTACATACTCTCTGTTTTGATAATTCACTTTAGCCATAGAGTGATTGTTTGTGTGTGTGTGTGTATGTGTGGTGTTAGTGAATATCGAACAATTGCTTGAATGCACTACTACTATATCATCCGGACAAACCACAAGCGATCCATTTATTCTGGGGGTATCTATATATACTTGCGTTGATGCATCATCATTCACTTTTGCATGCACTTCTGTAACCATTATCACAGGGCATTACCATTTCAATATCTACACAATTTAGGGCTGTTATAGGCATCGGTTTTCTATTTGCCTGGGCTCCATAGAGGAAAATATTTGTTAGATAAGTAGAGTTAATTATGATGATTTTCGATGAACAATGATTGTTTTTTTTCTGCTGTTGTTGTTGTTGTTGCTGGGTACATACAAAGGGGACCACTTAAAATATTTAAACAAGTCGTGGAAAAATTTAATAATTTATTTGTGGTTTTGAACTTAAAAAAGCAACTAATTGGTATACACTGAATAAAAACAATAATTTGGAACACTATGAAGTGCAAAATAATTTGGAAACACAAAAAATGGTTGTAAAAAAATAAATAAACTGCCTGAATTTATTCTGATAATTGGTTGATAGTTTTGCTGCAAAGTAGAGGATGCTCATCAGCATCCTTTACTGCAAAACTATCAACCAATTATCAGAATAAAATCCGAAACGTGCGTCGATCCAACCATTTTAGGTCCATAAGGCTTGCCCAAATAAATTTGACAAACATTCTTTTTCCTCTGTTGGTTAAGCTACACTTGTAGTTTAGTCAATGCATGGTTTTAAGCTGAAATAAAAAACAACATAAATAAATAATAAAAAATATTGTCCTAATATGAAAATTTTGTAAGTTTCAAAATTATGAGAAATTTCTTTAAAATAAAGATTTTTAAATTTAAAAATATCATATTTTTCGCTTAAAAAATTCGCAATAAATTTAGGACACAAATCCTTGGTATTTACGTGCCTCCGTTAATCTCCTTTGCCTTTGAAGTAGGCAAAATTCTCGTTAAAGTAAAGAAAAATATTTTTGAGTTAAAGAAATAATCGTTAAGTTAACGGTTCGATTACATATAAATATCTTATTTTGAGAATTTTTAATTTTTTATTTATTTAATTATTTATTTATTGAATTTTTATTATTTTTTTGATTTTTAAACTGACTTTTATTTGTAAGTGAACAGCTTAATTAATATATAGCAGAGAAACAATGAAAATTGGATAAATGATAAAGACAAGCAATGTATAGAATATTAGGAACCAAATTCTTTAAAATAATGAAATTTTTATTATTTTGTAATGCTCGTAAACATATTAAAAAAAAAACAGGTGCCCCGTTGGAATGTCCCCCTTGGTCTACTTTTTAGGAAACCAAGGGTATATTTTCCATGAAAGAAAAATTAAATATCAAATTGATGTCCATTTTAAAATGATGTCATTGATGAAAGATTATATAACAAAAAAAAAAAAAACAAAAACAAATTTTTAAAATATTTAAGCTGGCGAAAAAAATAAGTTTCAAACAAAAATTAACTAAATTAATTTATTACATAATTGAAAATATTATTTCAGTGTATTTAATTGTTTTGCATTCGGTTTTTTTCTTTTTGGTATTCAATGAACATTTTAAGGCAACCTGAGAAAAATTTGTATATTTATCTTTCCCATCTTTCCAACAATAAATATCACGATTATTCTATTAAATACAAGTGTGTTTATTATACAAGTGATTTATTATGATCAATATAATATAATTTGTTAAAAATAAAAATTGCCAATACATTAAATAAACAACAAATTTAAATGATTTCGATTTTAGTAGGGCATTTGGTAAAGGGACTAGTTTTTTGGCAAAATAATTTATTATATTCGTATGGTACTAAAGAGATTTTTCAATTTGAATTCCAATTTTTTTGCCTCTCAAACTTCGAAATTTTCTGTGACAAGTGAGAAAAAAAAATAATAATGTCTAATTCAATTAAACTTGAATTTGTCGAAAAATATTTTATTAGTTTTGTAAAATCTTTGTAAAATCTGTGTTTGTAATACAGCTTAGTTAAAATTTTCTAAAATTAATAAAAAAAAGTTCTTCCTGTTGAGAAGACGCACCAGCATCCCCTAATAATTATTATTAAATAATTTAATTTTAAAATATTCAAACTATTATTTTTCATTTAATTTATTTTTATTTAATAGCAGAATGAAGTCATTTAATGTTTAGTTATATTTTTATTTTCCATTGTTGTTGTTTTTGATTTCAGCTTAAAACCATGAATTTGTCGAAAAATATTTATTTGAATTTGTCGAAAAATATTTACTTAGTTTTGTGAAATCTTTGTGTAATCTGCGTTTGTAATACAGTTTAATTAAAATATTCTAAAATAACAAAACAATTTTCCTCCAGCATCCCCTAATAATTATTATTAAATAATTTAATTTTAAAATATTCAAATCTATTATTTTTCATTTAATTTATTTTTATTTAATGGCAGAATGAAGTCATTTAATGTTTAGTTATATTTTTATTTTCCATTGTTGTTGTTTTTGATTTCAGCTTAAAACCATGCATTGACCAAACTACAAGTGTAGCTTAACCAACATAGGAAAAGAAATGTTTGTCAAATTTATTTGGGCGAAGCCCATAGACTGCAAGATGTGGTGGATGGACGCACGTTTCGGAATTATCACAATTCCTCATCAGCATCCACTACTTGTTAGTTGTGGTATAGGTTAATGTGGCAGTCCATTGTGATACCACAGTGAGATGAACTCTCTCTCTCTCTCTCTCTCTCTTGTAGCAAAACTATCAACCAAATTATCAGAATAAATTCAGACAGTTCGACTAAACCAAAAGCTGAACCACACATTGAAAAAAGCTTACACGATAGCCGACTTATGCCGAAATAAAGTCGTACAAACATATCTTTTTTCCTTTGCCACCGTCAAATCATCGATTTGAGTGCAGTTGGCTGAGTTTATTTTGAGCGTGCTACCTCTTTTTTTCATTCGTTTTGTTATTGTTGGTTTTTTCCTTTAATCATTGTTGTTGTTTTTGATTTCAGCTTAAAACCATACATTGACTAAACAACAAGTGTAGCTTAACCATCAGTAAAGTTAAAAACAAGATATTATTTTTTTTTTTCCCAAAATCGATTTTTTTTATGAAATATATATCCAATAAAAATATTTAATATAAAAAAAATATTTTATAGACATACATTTTGGAAAAAAATTCCGTTAGTTAAAACTAACGTTAAATTTAACTTATTTTTATCGACAAACAAATATTTATTTTTAGTTTAGTTGTATTAGTTTTTTTTTTCGAAATTTTCCTAGCCGATTAAATTTTCTTTTTTTTAAGTATGTCTCAAACATTTTATGAATTAAACGTGGATATAAAGTTCAACGACCGTACACATAAGTTCAATATGAACTAGAGCAAAAAACTGTATGGTTGAAAGGGTCATGATTTGACGCCAAAGATTTTTTATTTACTTTAAATAAATTTTTTCTTGTACGAGAGGGTGTAATTTCTAGGATTGTAATTAATTAAATTGTAATTAATACATCAGGGCATTAAATTTTTCTGGTTATAACAACGCTTTGGGGAAATCTCAAAATTTTGAGTATAATGTTGTTCAATTATCCACAAAAGTAATTCATTCGTGCTCCAAAACAGGGTCCCCCATTATTTATTATAATAAAATTATTTATAAATTGAAGAAATTAATTTCATGTTTCTTTTGCCAAAAAAACCTAAAAAACCTGTGTTTCATCAAATAGATATGAAACCTTATATTTTTTAAATGTACACACAGATTACTTTTCATTTAATTTATTTTTTCAAGTTAGAATGAAGTCATTTAATGTTTATTAATATTTTTATTATCCTGTAAAACTAAAAGCAAGATTTTAATGTTTTGTTTTTTTTTCAAAAATCAATTGTTTTATGAAATAAATTCCAATAAAAAATTGTTAATGTCCATAAATATTTTTTTGTAAACAATAATTGCCTATAACAAAAAAAAAACTCATATAAAAATTGACATTCTTACATCCATTATCCAGTGCCTTACGTCGTTTCGAAGTACTTCCTCTGAAAAATGTAATATTTTGTTATAATTCCTTAAAATAATATTTCTTTAAATTTATGTCAAAGACACTTTAAAGATAACACAAATATCACATTGTTTGCTTAATGGCCAAATGCACATGAATCCCACATATGCAACCAGGTCTTCATATATCCTTGTATACGTATGGTATATGACCAGGATCATCAGCATCATCACCATCTCAATGCCTATGAATGGTCTTGGTTTTCTTGGTTGGTTAGTATTCATCTAAACTACCTTGTGTATACATACATATTTGTTTATAAAGTGTTTTCATTTCAACAACAACAACAGCAACACACCCACACACATACACACTCCCATCCAAACATATGTGATATGTATAAGTACTACAATTTTAATAGTGTATTCCGGCTATTAAGGCAATAAAGTAAAAGTTTGCCATAAACACAATCATACACACACACGCACACGTACTTACTTCCCCCAAAATCTACCATACTAAAGGCATTCAACATATTTCTCCTTGCAAATATACAGTTAGAGATATATACTCTGCTTCCCAACTTCTTGGCAGTATAAAAACTCGTTATAGTGTGGACTTAGCTAAACGACTTTGTCTCTTGTTCTCATTGCTAGTTTGTCCGTTGGTGTTGAGTATTTGGAAAATATTTCAAATATATCCCCCCCCTAATATACTCTCGCTTCACCTACCCCTACTCTCCATAATACCTAGTTACTACTAGGGTGCGTTGTATTCTAGCTTCTTAACTCCCTAGCCTTAATAGAAAACCTTAGAAGAATTTAAAGAGATAGTATGGAGAGGTGAGAGGGCGAGAGACCCTAACAACATTAGGAGAGCCGAAAAATTCAAAACCTAGTGCTCTTCTTCTCTGTAATAAAATGCCAATATCTTAACGGGCAAGATGACCTCAACAAGGCACAGAGGACATAGTGACAAACTGTGATGAACTCTAGAAAGCATAATGATTGCCACTTATGTTTACGAAGAGTGCACAAAGCGACAAGAGAAATGGTCAGAGTGGAAAATGCAATGCAACGAATACTATGCGAGTGTGCCAAAGACATTGAGGTTACTAAGAAGCAAAGAAAAATAAAGGAAATACGAATGCTTGTATTAGTTATCTTTGGAATAAGGGCCTAAAAGCTAAGGGCTAAATGGCTATCGAGTTATTTGGCAGATTGATGTAGACAAACCACACTGAGCGCATTTAGATGCTGTTATGTTTGCTATTCCACACAAGTTGTAAAAGAAACCGAAATGCACTAAACAGAAAGCTTACACACTGTCAAACAGTCCACCCACACACAAACACTCTCTTGCCCTACAAAAGATATCTCGCCCATAACACGGGACAGAGATGATATTCTCATTCAAAGATAGACACGCTACCATTACTGCTAAACAGTTCTGTATATTCAAATGCTTATGGACTGGGTGTATGGGTTATGCGGAATGTATTGTTTAGTTTTGTTGTTGTGTTGCACACAATAGATATGACTTATAAACTTATTAAAGCGGGAAATGATTATTCAAGATACTCTCTTGGACATTATTTTTGTGGCAAAAAATTTATGGTTAAGGACTGTAGCGTATTTTGAGTTCATGTGCAAAATGTTCGTAAATGTATTGCTGGCGGGCAGGCGGGCAAGCACAGCAAAAAAAAAAAAAACATATTACTTCAGGATATGGAAATTCGATATTTTCAAATAGTCTATGAAAAGCTTGATTGGGGAGCAAAAAAAACTATGCTGATAAACAAACAAAACCAATGAGAAAGCAAACATTGCTAACACAAATGATGGTCGGCGGAAAGTATGTTGGATATTAAAGCTTTTAGAGCTTAAGCAGTTTTTTAAGAAATTTCATTTAGGATTTAAAATATTTTTCATAGAAATTAAGAAAAACACTTTAATTTGGTCCTTATCCTTATTGCAAGACCAAACAGAAAAGTTATTTAAAAATATCTTAGGACATATTCATTCAAAAAGTTTTTAAAAGAACAAAACCTTCTTTGGCTATTTATTTTTCACCCAAATTCTTGTTTTAATTCATATGCTTTCTTAAGCTGATCAATATTCGAACTTTTTAGAATTTTGTGGTGAAAAATTACATTTTCTTGGTGCCATGTAAAATTGGCATCCGTGACTTCGTCTTGTTCAAAATTTCGGGATATAAAATGTTAGTAAATATCAACTGTCTCAGGAACTTCACCCGTCTCAACTATGACTAAATTCCCTAAAACAATATTTGGTTTCAAACACTCAAAAAAATGTGAACACTGAAACACAAAAAAAACATTGAACCCACCAGAAAGAAAACATTTTATTAATTTTAGAAATAATTTTACAAACGCTGACATCACGCCGATCATCATAAAAATAAAGTAAATATTATCGACAAATGCCCAAGAAAATTTATTAACATTAATTAATTTTTTTTCGACTTGTTTTAAAGAAAATTTTTGTAGTTTGAAGGAAAAAAAATTGGAATTCAAAAAATTGCAAGAAATATCTCTTTGTACTACACGCAAGTTCAAAGAGGACGTTTATATTGGTAAAATTTTCATTAAAATTTAGGACAACGATATTTGAAATTGCGAGTCTCTCCTTTGATTGCAAAATACAATCTGTGAATTAATAATAAAAAAAGCTTCATTAGCGATTTTTCATTTTTGGTTTAAAGTTTTTTTTTTGTTTTCTTTATATGTGCTATTAACTGTTTATGTAAGTTTTAATTTGACATTTATTTGTTTACGTGGATAGCTTTGTTAATTTATCGCAAAAAAAATCGATGATATTCTGTAAACTAATTTACAATTTTATAGGAGGCTTCAGTCAATGACCATCCTTAAAGAAAGGTTCAAAATATTTGAATCCTAAATAAACTTCATTTTGATATTTCTAACAACGAATCTAAAGAGTATCCCTTTTCCATTACTCAATATTTTATTTTACGTTTGATATTAAAGAGACACAATATTAAGGGCAAATTTCTTTAAAATAATGAAATTTTATTAATCCTTGGCTTCAAAATATATTTTGTTCATTAAAATTAGGGATACCAATATTTGGAAAATTTACGTCCGTCCATTACAAGTTCCGTAAATTTTTAAGCTAAGACAAATTTATCCCTAAAGTTGCTTTTTATACCACCACCATTAGAATGGTGACGGCGGTATAATTATGTTGTCATTTCGTTTGTAAACAATCGAAATATCGAATTTCCGACTATATATAAAGTATATTTTCTTGATTTAGGGAGAAATTTCTAAGACCGATATAATTATGATGTTCCGCCTGTCTGTCTGGTCTGTCTGTCTGTTATGTAATCACGCTACAGTCTTCAATAGATGTAAGCAATCGTTGCTTGTTCTTTTGTCTGCAGGCAGGTCAATGTTTCGAAGCATGTGGGCAATAGACGGTCCAGGTTTGATATATAGTCCCCATATAAACGGACCTCCCGATTTGTGGGTCTTGGCTTTATATAGGAAATCGAAAATTTTTATCAATTTGCATTGAAAATTTTTAAATCTAGAGGTATTTTATGACATAAAGAGCGGTTTGCGCGAAAACGGTGAGTATCGAATCCATATTTTTAGTATAGCGCCCATAGAACGAATCTCCCGATTTATCTCCTTGCGGTTTCTATGAACAACCCGTAGTTTTTAATTCTCGACTTTGTCCCTGAAATTTAAATATTTTCTGCGTATTTTTAGATCGCTCACAAAAACGTTGATATCGCGATTAAGTATTTTATCCGGTCCATTTGTAATGCCTCCACTATTAGACCGACTTCACCTTCTCGAGGGTGTAGAAGGCGCCACTGATCTGAATTATGAATTGCATTGAAACTCAATGTAAAATTCCAGCATATTTACTTCTAACAGATTTAAGATTTCAAAATCAAGACGTTATTTTATATTTTCTTGCACACTAACAAGACGGATGTTAATGATTCCTCTAAAACTCAAAACAAAAAATGGTTCTTATTAATAATCCAGGAAATCTGCATATAGTCCTCATAGGTGAAATCTTTAAATTTATCTTCGGGAAGTGTCCTCAAGTCCTATTTTTTATTCTTATATTATTTTTAATTTTTTATTTATTTATTTCATATCAGCTTAAAACTTGAATAAACTCTTTCAAAATATAGCGCTAAGTCGATCTATTTTTGAGGATTTTTGTTTCATTGAGCTTTAAAAGTTATTTTTTTTGAAATCTTAAATTTGTTAAAAATTAAATTGCGTCTTTTTAATATCTGGGGAAAAAACCCATGACAGTGTTCTACGGCACTAAGCAAAAAAATTATGGTTTTCCCCCTTTAGTTGGTCTGGATCGTAGAGGCCGAACAACTTAGATCAAAGATGCTTAACCGGGCACCTTCATAATCATTTTAATTAAATCTTAAAAGTCTCGTCGGTATGTAACATTTCAAGCCAGAATATTGAGAGAATTTTTAATAGCGCAAACAATATGCAAAGATATCTTTTAAATATTAACATAATTAGTACAATTTATCATTATTAAATTATATGAAAGAACTTTTTTCCTCTGTGTGTACTATAATTATTTAAAAAAAAAAAAAAATAAAATATTAAAAAGATAATAAAAACATTTATCTTTTATTTTTTTTTATATTTCTTTTTCTTCCTATGATTTTTCCTTTACAAAAAGCCTACATTCTGAACAATTGCTTTTCTCTCTTCCCCAGCTTAATTTTGTCAATTTGACTATGAACCATCAATCAAAACAATTCAAATTTTCACTTTATCCTGACTATAACTATAATGAGATGTTCTGTTTTTAATAATATCCTCTCTCGCATTTTTTTCAAAAAATTTTTTGCTGGCCTCCTCGTTGGGCGCCAGTTATGATTTAATTGGAGAAACCTACTCCATGACTTTAACTATTACTTGTGAAAAATAGAACCTACACTAAATATTAGATTTTGCTTATTCTCACTTGCTTCAAGTTGGGCGCCAGTTGTTAAACTAGCAATTTTGTAAAAAAAAACATCAATTTCTTGTCAAATTATTTATGGAAAACTAATACTACATTTTTAACAAATGCCAAACTCTTATACCACTGCATGACTAAAAGTTATTACTTTGTTTACCTCAATGCAATTATCAACTATTGCCATTACTACAGCTATTAAGATTAAATTGAATTTTTAATCCTTTAAGACCACTGTCGAATAGTAGTAATGGTACATAATAATAATGAATGGAAAATGGCATGTTATGGCTTGGCTTAGCAGATGATGACTATGATGGCATGCCATCATACATCCATCCATCCAATCCATCCATCCATCCATCTATCCATGGCATCGTCCATGGCATGTAAGTTGAGTGAGAATTGTATGTCGTCTCGTTTTGTGGATGCATAAATGACTGACTTTGTAGTACAGAATTGTTTCGGTTGAATGGTATGGCTGGTATGGCAAACAATAGCATGGAATATACATAACATGCCAACACTTTGATATGAAAATATTTACTAGTTCTGCAGCTGCCGCTGCTCTTCTTCAACTTTGTACATTTCACCAAAATCTCCTCAAAATCTCGTTTACATTCAAACACGCAGAGTGAATGCGAGATGTAAATACTGGCTTTATTAGATATTAAGATTTGTATTAACTAATTAGCATAAGATGTTCAACATAATCTCGAGCAGCATCGTATCAGACGATTGACTATGAGAGGATATGCGAAGGCAATGTTTGAGGATTGACTTACCGCTTAAGGAATTATGGCCACATATCGACGGCGCCTTGCCCAACAAATAGTCATCTTTGCAGATATATTTGTTCTCGTCCAGCACATAAAGCTGTTCGCCTGTGCTGAGCTGTTTATGGCAGATACAACATGTAAAACAATTGAGGTGAAACACCTTATCACGAGGTTTCCTAACGAGATCGGAGGGAGCAATGCCTTGGCCACAGCCACTGCATTTCGTACCATAACGTCTGAAAGGAGAAATCAAAAGAAAATTAAATGTAGTACGAAACAAAAGATACGAATGATGCATAGTTATATGGAATAAAATCAATCATTGGTCCTTTGTCCTGTTGTCATCAGCACTTGCTTCCATCAGCACTGACCATTTGCCTAAACTTTTTTTTTAGAAATCAATGACATTCCAAATGCAATCATCCTGCGAAATAAATTAGAGAAGCAGAGACCAATTATTTTTTTTGTCAATGGCTGTTTTTATTTTTCATAAACAGTATCAACGATGACAATGTTCCAGTCGGTCTGGCTCGGATATACTATATACTTGGGGAAAAAATGGAAGACCGCAGTCATATGGTCCTGCATTGCTAGTCCATAGGTATTGTTCGTATATTTTTTTGTTTGGTTTTTCATTCTTAGTTATTGTTAGTATTTTAATTGATTTTTGTTTTTTGCAGTTAAATTGAAAAAATAAATCACTTAACCAATGGTTTGAGTAAATATAGTCATTTGTTTTACTGAGAATAAATACAGACAACATCATATGCTGGAGCATATTACTAGAAAAACGAGAAGGTTTAATTTGTAATGATATTGGGTTTCTGTTGGGCGCCAAATTTTAATGTAAGATCTGCAAGGATTTTCAATGAAGATTTGCTTGGCACAGACAAAAGACTTAAGTTTCACTAAGGAATTGATTAAACTAAAGGTATTTAAAATATGTTAATCGTTGGGCGCCAGATTTGTAACTAATATCTACAAAGATCAACAAAGATAGAATTGTGTCGAAAAAACTGAGGCAATTCGCTCTTGATCAGACTAAAGGGTGATACGGTCAAAATTTGGTCA
>PGFW01018622.1:963-12194 GCA_003123925.1 Haematobia irritans | reverse complement strand
GTATCAGAAAATTGCTTTGTGTGTTATATCACGTTTGTACCGTGTTTAAACTATTTTTTACTTTTTTCTGATCCTTATTAACAGTTCTATTCAAAAAGTACACAAGTGTATTTTTTAGTACATTAATACATATTGACATAATCAAATATTATCAATTTTTGTTGTTGTATTGAATTTAATTGTTTTTTACTACTTCGTACATTATTGTACATATATATTATTATTTTAATTTATTATTATAATAAATAACGTTTGACATAATAGGTAGCTTTATTTAGTACCTTAAGGTAGAATAACTTTTTCCAACAATGTAGAGAAAATTTTACTATTTAGTATATATAGTGAAATGTTTTTGTATTTTTTAGCCGCATTTTTCGAATTACATATTTGTGAACAACATTCACTCAAAATTGACATCCCTATCGAAGATCTCTAAGCCTCCATCCTCAAGTCAACTACTACAACCTGCTGCTAACATCCATAGTCATAATTTAAAATATTTGTATGCCAACATTTTCAGTTTTATCGTTTTAACTTTTATTTCACAGAAATTTATGATAAAACTTGGAAATTAAAGCACCTGAAGAAGAACAAGACCAAAGTAAACTCCTTTGAAGCATTTTTTCATTCATGTCGGTTTTTTTTTATCTTTTTTAGTGAACTTCATTTTATTTTCTTTTGAAAGGAAATCATCTAATGATAAAATTTCGTTCATTGGTGTTTTGTTTGTATTCTAGTCTTTGCTTTTAAGTTCGTATAATCGGAAGTTATGAAGTTTGGGTGGATTTTGGAATTTTTTTGGCATTTAGTCAAGAAATTGGCAAAAAATAATCCGAACAAGACAGAAACGGAGGCGGTGAACCCCAATAATATTGAAGGTTGCTAACTTAAAAAAATAAACATCGTTCAGCCGGTTATGTGGAAATGATGGTGAATGCTTAAACATCGTTGAAAGTAATTAGAAAGTGTATGGCAGACAACCATACTGACTGAGAAAAAAATATCCACTGAATTGTTACCAGATAATCGGGTGCAATGAAAAACGAACACAGGGGCACAACCTGTTAAAGAAAAATTGCCGATAACAGATGTATCAAGTGAAGCACAGGTGGGTACCGAAGAAGACGAAAAACAAAAAATACAAAACTTTTACGCGTCTATTGTTTAAGATTCGTTTAATGGGCAAATATGGATCTTGTACCTATAAGAAAAAAATTATCAAATTTTAATTTCTATAGCAAAATTTTTGTCAAAAATTGTATTGCTATAGAAAATTTTGTCAAAAATTTATTTTTATAGAAAATTTTTGCCAAAATTTATATTATAAAAATTTTTGTAAAAATTTTATATCTATAAAATTTTGTAAAAATTGTAGTTGCTATAGAAAATTTTGTCAAAATTTTAATCTTCAAATAGAAAATTTTGTCAAAATTATTTCTAGTGGAAATTTTGTAAAGAAGATTTATTAGCTATAGGAAAAGTGTTGCTCAAAAATTTTGAATTTTATGGAAAATTTTGTCAAAATGGTTTTGGACTTATGTAGAGAAATCTGTGAAAATCATTTATATCTATAAAAAAATTTTGCTAAAAAAATTTGTATTTCTATAAGAAAATTTTCTCAAATTTGTTATATCTAATAGATAAATTGGTTAATTTTTATTAGAAAATTTTGTCAAAATTTTATTTCTAATAGAAAATTTTGGTCAATAATTTTATTTCTATATGAAAATTTTGTCAAAAAGTTTTAATTCTAATAGAAAAATCTTTTGTCAAAATTGGTTTATATCTATAAAAATTTTGTAAAAATTTTAATTCTAATAGCGAAAAAATTTTCTGAGAAATTTTTTTTCATAAGCCGGTCTATGCAATGTAAAACCTTTGTTTCGGAGGTTCAAAAGTGTGGCTTTTTGTTGGTTGTAATAAACGTGGCCTGAAATTTATTCTGAATAATTGGTTGATAGTTTGCTGCAAGTAGAGGATGCTGCATGAAGGAAGTGTGGGTAATTGCCGAAACGTGCGTGCCAATGACCAAGCCATCTTGCAGTCTATAGGGCTTTGCCGCAAAATAAATTTGACAAACATTCTTTTTCCTCTGCTGGTTAGGCTACTCTTGTAGTTTAGTCAATGATCGGTGTTTAAGGCTGGAAATAAAAAAAACAACAACAATGCTGTAAGAGAACGAAAAACCAACAATAACAAAACAAAACAATGGAAAAAGAAGAGGATAGGCACGGCTCAAAATAAACCCAGCCATGTGAATTCAAATCGATGATTCTGAACAGGGTGGCATGAGGAAAAGGAGATATGTTTGGGGGTTTTCGAAATTTATTGTTGGCGATAGGGCCGGCTATCATTTGTAAAACCTTTTTTCGGGAGGGTTCAAAGTGTGGTTTTTGTTGGGTTTAAATAAACTGGCCTGAATTTATTCTGATAATTGGTGGATTAGTTTTGCGGGCAAGTAGAGGAAAATTGCTGATGAGGAAATGTGGTAATGTCCGAAAGACGTGCGTCCATCCATGCTTGCCAGTGCTATAGGGCTTTGTTTTGACATTCTTTTCCTCTGTTGGTTGCTACTCTGTAGTTTAGCAAATGTATGGTTTTAGCCTGAAATAAAAAAACAACGATTTTTATTACCTTAGTTTTTTTTTATTTTGTGATAGTGATGTTATTTTTGTAGAAAATGTTGTCAATATTTTTTTATGTTTCATTTTTTTTTGCTATGAATTTTCTCACTTTTTTTTTCTATGAATTTTGTTTTTAGTATATGAAAATTTTGTCAAATTTTAGTTTCTAGTAGAAAAGTTTTGTCATGTTTTATGAATTTTTTTTTTCTTATCTCTAATAGGATTGTCATTTATTTCTATAAGAAAACTTTTTTGTCATATCCATTCATTGATTTTAGTAAAATTTAATTTCTATAGAAAATGTTACGGGTCACAGATTTTTGTCGTTTTATAGGCATAATTTTTATCAAAATTTATAATTCTATACAAATTTTGTAAAAATTAATCTAATATGGAACTATTTTTTTCAAATTTTATTTCTATAGGGATAAATTTGTTAAAATTTATTTTTATTTCTATAGAAAAATATTGTCAAAATTTTGGCTTTTTTTAGAGAAATTTTGCTTAAAATTTCTATTTCTATAGAATTTGTCAAAAGTTATTATTTTTCTATAGAGGAAATTTTTGTCAAAATTTTCATTTCTATATGATAATGTTTGTCAAATTGTCATTTCTATAGGAAAATTTTTGTCAAATTTTTTTTTTTCTTAGAAAATTTTGGTCAAAATTTTATTTCAATAGAAAAATTTGTCAAAATTTTATTACAATAGAAATTTTGTCATAAATTTTATATTCTGTAGAAAATTTTGTCAAAATATTGATTTTTTTATAGAAATTTTGTCAAATTTAATTTCTATAGAAAATTTTATGCAAAATTCTATTTCCATAAAAATTTTGTCAAATTTATTTTCTGTAGACGATGTTCGTCAAAAACTTTTTTTTATAGAAAATTTTGTCAAATTTTATTTCTAATTAGAATAATTTTGTCAAAATTTTTATTTCTAAATTCTCAAAAATTTTATTTTTAATAGAAAATTTTGTCAAAAAATTTGATTTAATATACGAAAATTTTTTGTCAAAATTTTATTTCTATAGAAATTAATTTTGTCAAAATTTTTATTTCTAAAGAGGAATTATGGGTAAAATAATGTATTTCTATAGGAAAATTTTGTCAAAATCTTTAGTTTTTATAGAAATTGTCTTAAAAATTTTATTTGTATAGAAAATTTTGTAAAATTTTTATTACAAAAAAAAAGATTGTCAAAAACTTTAATTTATAGAAAAAATTTTGTCAAAATTTTATTTCTGTAGAAAATTTTGTCAAAATTTTATTTCTATAGAAAAATTTGTCAAATTTTATTTCTATAGAAAATTTTGTCAAAATTTTATTTCTATAGAAAATTTTGTCAAAATTTTATTTCTATAGCAAAATTTTGTCAAAAATTTTATGTCTATAGAAAATTTTGTCAAAAAATTTTTTTTTTATTTCTATAAAAGTTTTTTTTTTTAAAATCTTAGAGTTCTATAGAAAAATATTAGCCTCTTAATTGGAGAGTCGATCAATTAAGGGTTTTATGGTAAAAATTTGGAAAATCGGGTAACACATACGTAAATATTAAACATCTTTATTTTTGAAATAAACATCTTAGGTTATAGGTTTAGGTTATGTGGCGCCCGATGTATCAGGCTCACTTAGACTATCAGTCAATTGTTGGATACCACACGATGGTGAACCTTCTCATCTTATCACTGGAGTGCTGCCCCGATTCATGTTTAAGCTCAATTTGACAAGGGTACCGTCCTTTTTATAGGGCCGAGTCCTTACGGCGCGAAGAACGGCGTTCGCCAATTCCAGTGAAACCTAAACTTAGAGAAGCTTTGAAACGCCTCAAGAATGTCACCAGCATTACTGAGGTGGCGTTAATCCACGCCGCTGAAAAACTTTTTGGTGTTACGTCGTAGCAGGAATCGAAACCCACGACCTTGTGATATGCAAAGGCGGGCATGCTAACCATTGCACGACGGTGGCTCCCTAATAATACATCTTACTGATTTAGTCAATTATATATTCAAAAATAATTTTTATGATTATGTTATTATACTTTGTTGCTTCAAATGTTTTTTTTAATACAAAACTGATGAATTATGCTTTTGTTGTTGCTATGTAATAGTTTATGGTATTTTTAATTTTCCTGTTCTTTAAAAATGAAATAAATACTTTTGTTTTAACGACAAAAATTAGTTTGGTATTGAATATTATTTAACTTGCAGATTTTGTTGAGGATTTTTTAAAAATGAAGTGACGAATTATGGGATTTTTTTTTTTTTTTGCATAAAAGTGATGATTTTTTTTGTTTATATTTTTAATTGGGCAGCCCCTGCCAGGCATATCAAATATTACTGAGTAGGTTAGGTTTAGGTGGCAGACCCGAGGATTAGAATTATTTAAGATGTAATAGTGATACCACATTGAGAGTTTCTCTTATGCACTGGGTGCTGCCCGATTCCATGTTACTCAATGACGAGACATCAGAGTACACTAATGGGCCGAAAGGACCTGCCTTTTTATTAGCTGAAAGAGTAAATGAAGCAACCAAAACGAAAACCTTAAAGGCCTTGCGGACGGAAACAGGACTCTATTATCCATTATCCTTGATATAGACGACCACTGGTTCGTATTAAGCTTTTCCACGCTTAAAACGGTATCCTCACTAAATTGTAATACTCTCCGAACCTATTTTAGAATTTTTTCCCACTTTTTTCAATACCCAACAGTTGCTACTAATCCCATATTTTTTTTTTTTGTTTGCCTGGTTATCCGCTGGTTGCAAATTTTGGCCAAAAATAAAAAATTTCAAGGAATAATAATGATTAAAACACTGCTTATGACATGATTTTTCTTCATCAGCTAAAGGTTGGGAGACCGGCCATCGTTTCGGTTCATGGCTGTCAATGGTCGATCCATCCCCCAGTTTAGTCCTGAGAGGCAGCTACAGCCGCCAGCAACCAATGCAAGAAGCTGTTGTTATTTTTCTCTACATCAAATCTCGTAAGCTTTTGCTAAAAATGTCAAAAATTGACGGATGTCATCAATCAAAAATATATTTTTCGGTCAATCTCACAGGCCAAGAGCCTACATAATTGCACCCGTCTGCCGAATTGGGACCGAGACAGCATGGTTATTGAGAGTAACATTGACGTACGCACACTGTTGGAAATTGATACAGGGTTGAATTTGTTTAAGTCAAAGAATTTGAAATTTTCAAAGGTTTAACTGATGACACAAGAGACGAGCCTACAGTGTAACTTTAATAAGTTTTAGAAAGGATGCATCATAACGAAACATTGGGGAAGAGGGTATCACAATGTTGATAGAATAAGGAAATAATATTTTGATAAAAATATTAATTATTAATTAAGAAGAAAAAACAAAAAACACTTCACAAGAACGTGGAGAAATATGGGAGTATTATGTGATTGAAATCGAGATATGTTCCGCAAGCAAAAAAAAAAGCGCGTCGCCAAAAGTGTTGAAAATATTCTTTTGGATCCGGAAGTCGGTGCAAAATTGGGAGCAGAAGCGAATGAATTTGAACATGGGCTGTCATAAGGACGGATGTTGCCACGGCATGTTCAACAGCGCATTTGGCACGGATTCGAATCACTTTTTAGGGGGTGTGATCTGACGTTCAGTGTTTTGGATGTGAATTAAAAAATTGTCCGTGCATAATTTAGGCGCAAATAATAATTTTTTATAAGTTTTTTAAGTGGTTTTGTAGATTGATGTTGAATCTTATAAGTAGCTTCGACTTTTCTAAAATTTTGTTTTGAAGTTTTGGTATAAGCTGATCCGCGAATTTTTCTTGCTAAGGAAATTGTTTCTATTGGATTATTAATGCAAAAACCTCGTTTTGCCTTATATTTTGTTGCCCTGTCCCTAATTATCCTCAAAAAGAAATATCAATAAAATTTGAAGCCAAGGTGACAATAGACATAATTGTTCATTTAAACACATGAACGTTCTTTCATAACTAATTAGGAATTGTTTCGCCTAATAGAATAATAAATGTTCAATGACATTAACGTAAAATTTCATTAAAATGATAATGAACATTGGGTAAGTTTAGCTAAATTTATAATGAAATACTTTACCAAAAAGCAGAATTGTTCCGTCGAGTGTGGCCAGCAGTTATCTCTCGCAATACATTACTGGATTGTTAGCTGGAAGGCCAGTGATAAACATAAAATTTGTCGCGTTTCGCCTAGGCATGCCAGAGGAAAAAACATAAACAGACAAAATTTCAAATGCAGTAATAATGTGCAGACTCAAAGCGAAGAAAAAAACACTATACTAAGAAAAGTGTACATGATTTTTTGGGCTAGACCGTTTTTGGGACGAGAAGTATTTCTTGCATATTACCGATCAATAAAATGCACGATAAAAACCCCGGGGTCAACGGAAGCCCAAGTGGGAGTCGATACAATTTCGCACAAGAAAGGCAACATAAAATATGCAATGAATGCAAATGTTGAGATTGCAACTCAAAGCCAAAGGAAGGACACAGTGGCAGAAGAAAATCTCCATGAGATTTGCCCAAAAAAAAGGCATCTCATATTGGGGAATATTTTCAAACCGCTAATGCCATAAAAGCCAACTGTCAACACATGCTACAAATGGTTAATTCCTCAAAAAAAAAAAAAAAACAAACTAAAGAAAAAACAAAAACCGAGGCTAAGCAATGAAAGGAATTTTTGGTAAAAGAACCAATAGAAGAAAGGTTCTTTTGCAAACCTCCAAAGACAAAATAGTTGAACATGGTGGCTGGAGTGCGGAGTACGAACATGGACAAAACAGCCGGAAACAAAAAGAATTATGTAATTAATCGTTTTAAAGCTCACGCAGTCATCAAATAGTTGAAAAGTAAATGGCCTTCACCGGGAGATAGCGCACGAAAAATGTTGGCTAATAGAAACCAAAGCAATTCATTAGCACCCAACAAACAACAACAGGCCAACTACCATGGAGTATGCATGCTTTCTCATCATCAATTTGCTAAAAGCTTTGAGCTGATGAAGAAGCTTGCCTGCTTGCTTTGCTTGCTTGCGTAGGCTAAGGTAGGTATTTGGCTCTGAAAAAATTTGATGTGGTCTTGTGTCGTGTGAAAAAATCTTGCTACGGCTGCCTTTTCATGAGTGAAAGTCCATAATTCAAACACAAAGTCTTCCACGGTCTCTGAGAAGCTCAGGTTTCGTATTGAGAAGGCCATCAGAAAGGAGCGGGACTCCCCATTGAAGTTTAACGAATGCATTTGTTTGTTTGTTGGGCATAAAACAAATCTCAAAGTTACATGATTTTATGTCGTTGTTTCCTATGTGTTTATTGTAATGTTCTTCGTTGTTGTTGTTGTTTTTTGTTTATAGCTTGGACCCTCCTTTATTCAGGGCGGCTTATGCTTTCTGAATACAAGATTCAGGCGCAAGTCTTTTCCTTTTAGATTTTTTTTCTTTCCGTCGATTTGGTTTGGTTTTTCGCCCCTTGAACCAGAACACGTACCACGTACTGATAACCATGGGGAACATTCACGATGCAATCATCATTGTTTGATGGCCCATGGAGGAAGCAGGCAGCAGCAACGCAAGCACCAAGCAAGTCAGCGGCTTTTGCCTTGAATGTTCCGTTGGTTAGCTTGGTTGGGAGGATTGTATACGGCGGCCAATATTTTGTCCAGTGGTGGAGCCAAAATGTTGTTATTTGTTGGCTGCCCATTACAATGTGAACCGCATCGCACGAAACATCCAACTCTAGATTTTCATAATACAGTCAAGGGGGGGAAAGGAGAGGTTCAAGAAATGTTGATGATGATGATGATGGTCAATTGCTGCTACGTTCAATTGTTCATCTGTTCCGTCGCGCCCGGTCTTTCGCACCCCTTGCTATTACCGTCCATTCCATATCCATTCAACCATCTCTTCGCTTCATGGTTATTATCATTTGGGGTTGAGTTGGTTGTTGTTTTGCTCATAGCCTTCTGATTCCATTTTGAGATTTGTATTGGTTTGATTTTCTTTGGCATTCTTGTTGGGCCATTGCCATTATCGAGATAGGCTGTCGGTCGGTCGTTCCATTGTCCTTAGGTCGGCAATGAGCCACTAAAAGTAGTACGGCAGCTTCAGAAGCAGCTTCTTTACGTTTTGCATATCATATCTCGAAATGTTGCCCATCGGGATTGGCTGTTGATGGCTGTTGGCCGATTGTTGTTGTTGTTGCCGTTGCTGTTGTCGTTGTTTTTTGTTTCCTCTTGATTCCATAAGAATCCTAAGCAATGGAGTCAAACACAAAGAAAACAAAAAAATTGTAATGTAATCCCACCATTTTTCTTCTGCCATGAACAACTCCTCGTCTTCATCTTTTAGTTTGGTGGTTGTTGTTGGTTGGGTATCAATCATCTTTCATTTTATCGGTAAGGAAATATTCTGTAGGCTCCCTTCCCGCTATCCACATTACCGCCGTTGCACTATTGATAGGCACACTCGCAAAAAAAAAAAAAGGCAAAGAAATAGAGAAAATTTCGGCGGATTTCAGCTTACATGCCATAATTTACAAGCATTAAACTTTTTGACCACGTCATATACGTACGCCTTAATGTCATATTGTATGTTGTTGCCATATTTAGGACAATGTGGTAAGAAAGGCCTGCTGCATGGCCAAGTTGGCGCGCTATGAACTTTTTTGGAAATTTTGGCAAAGAATATATGGAGAACTTTTCCCCTGATGTCCATGTTGTAATTTATTGGCTTTTGCACAGGCTACATATACTCTTAATGTCAATACTGCAATTTATTTTCGCCTTTTTGAACCAATGGGTACAGAAAAAAATCTTTCACGAAAAATTTTTCCTACATTAAAAGTTTTAATGAGGTTTTTAAATATATTCCAATTTAAGTTTAAAAATTTTAATTAATTTCAACAAATTTTGTTAAATTGAAACAAAAATCAATCAAAAAAATTAGATAAGTAACAATTAATTTTTTAAGTGGATCATATTAATTTTTTAATTGACCGCTTCAATATAATTTTTTAATTGATATATGATTTTCTGTGTTCAAGACATTTCAAATAAAAAATTAATTGGATCAATTAAATTTTGCGTGATTGAACAACAGAAAAAAAATTTTTGTGTGTGGTACAAAGAGCCTGCTGCACTTAACGGAAGTTTCAAACATTGACTTTTTTTGAGAAATTTTGCAAAATAAGTATAAGAACTTTGAGGATTTCAGCTATCATTTTCCCCTAATGTCATATTGGCATTTTATGTGGCTTCTGGGGAATAGCTTATTATATACCCTTAATGTCAATAATTGGCATTATTTTATTTCCAAAAGCCGTAGCCGGCATTAGGTTTTTTTTTGAAAAATTTAAGCCAAGAACTATGAACACTTTTGCATATTTCAGCCTTACAATATACCCTAATGTCATATTTAAATTTATGCCCCTTTGGCTATTGTTATAAAAAAGCATGCTCGTACTTACCGGAAGTTTTTCGCGATGATTTTTTTTTGAGAAATTTAGAGATATTGGACCTTCTTTTGAAGTATTTCAAGCTAAAAATTTTACGCTTAAGCGTCTATATTGGCATGTATTGTCCTTTTGGTGATTGTGGTAAAAATAACTTGCCGCATTACGGATCCAGATTTCCAGCAATGTTTGTTTTCGGAGAAATTTGGAAGATATAGACATTGTTTTTTTAATATTTCAGCTCCTAAAGCCGTTAATGTCATATTTGCTTTTTATTGTCTTTTAGCAATTGTGTTAAAAAGCATGCTGCATACAAAATTTCTTTGTGAAATTTAGCTATAAAAACTTTGCAATATTTCAGCTACATTTACCGCTGAATGTCATAGTCTGGTGCATTTTGGTAACTAGTGGCAAAAACAGCCTGACAAATTACGCGAAGCTCGTCAACTATGTTTTTTTTTTTTGAGAAAATCTACGCTAAGAAATATAGGAAACTATAAACGTATTTTAAGCTACCAAAACCCCCTTAACGTTCATATTGCACGCTATTGCCTTTTTGGCCATTGTAAATAAAAAAAATAATAAAGTCAAGGAAACGTTTTCCATATTGGACGAAAAGTTTTAACTAAAAGCCCAGCATACCACCTTCTTTTGAGAGGACACACTGTAGAAAAAACCTTTGAGAAATGGCTTTGCGGAATTTTTTTTTAGAAATTTTAAAACTAAACCCACATACCAACCGTTCTTCTTGAGAGGACACGTTGCAAAAAATTTGAGGAATGCTTTTGCGGAGTTGTCAGCTAACAGTTTAAGCCCTTACTGACGCAGTAGTTGCATTTATTGGCTTTTGACCAACTCGTTTGGTTCGCGCGCGGCTCCCGCTTTGCCTTGTGGTAAAAGATCTGCCGGCCATGTACACCGCGATAATCCTTTAAGTTAGGTTGTGGCACACCGGCCAGATGTACAGGCTCACTGGTTAGACTATTCAGCCATTGTGAAATACCACATTGCGTGAACTTCCTCTCTGAGTGCCTGCCCGAGTGGCCATGTTACTCAAGTGACAAGGGGACTTCTTTTTATAGCCGAGTGCCGAAGCGCGGGCGTTTCCATCATACGGAATGATTCTGCTAATGACTTAAGCAGAGTAGACG
>PGFW01018614.1:9763-24987 GCA_003123925.1 Haematobia irritans | reverse complement strand
GTTGGGCTAAATGGAAAATCTGTTGTAATGATTTTTTGTTCTTTTGCGCGTTCCCATTCTTCAAACACGCAACAACAAATAAACCTCATTTCGTTGAAGAATTACATGTCAGATATTGTTGTGCGAGATATAGGCATTGGTTAGGTGGTATAAGTATTGGTGTTGATATAGGTTTTTCGTGGGCCTTTGAAAACTATATATTTTCCGATGGAACAAAGTGAATGCTCATAGATGATAGAAACACTAAAGACATGAAATAAGTGATCTCCCTGAACCGCAGTTACTATCTTATGATAAAACACTCTTTTTTGCCAGGTGGCAATGAACAATTACAGTTGAGATAAGGATATTTTTCAGAAATGGGGTTTGGCTTTTTTAAGGATAAGGAAAATTTTTCAAAACAGACCATATAATGCCGAAAAAAATGTTGTGTTAAAATTAAGTTTGAAGAGTTTATTTCATGGCAATGTTGACTGGCGCGGCCTAACAAATGGTGCGATTCGCTTAGTGCAATTTTTGGCAATAAATTTCACCCACTATCTCAAAAGAAATGCTTTAAATGTTAGCCTTGGCAACTCACGGATAGCATTAGTGTAAAATAATCTACGAAGTTGAAGAAAGTTTTTAACTAAAAATCTACGAAATTTTAAATTTTTTTTGTCTGTTTTGATAGAATGTTTTTTGTGGCAATTATGAAAAAAAGGTTTTTTTTCTCTTCGAAAGAACTGGTTTTTGATTATATTTTATTATAGAAGTTTTTTTTTTGAGTATTTTGTATATGTATAAGACTATATCTCCTCCTATCAGCGACAATTTGTTTTTTTGGGGTTGTATAAATATCCTTTATTGTAAGATTTGTCGAATTTTAAATGTTTTGTCGATTAAGCATGCATTAACAAGGAAAGTTAGATATTTCTTTGAACAAAGGGAGAATTTACAGCACACAACTGACTTTGACCGGCAAATGGGCAACTGACGGGAAAAGTTTGTCAAAAGTATCTTATTTCTAGACAAAATTCTTGTCAAAATTTTATTATCTATGGAAAATTTTGTGAACATTTTATTTTTGGTAAATAATTTTTTGAAAAATTTTAATTTCTTTAAGAATATTTTCTCAAAATTTCATTTCGCATAGAAAAATTTTGTCAAAATTTGTAGATCTATACGAAAATTTTGTCAAAGATTTTGATTTCTAAGTAGAAGCAGTTATTGTCAAATAATTTTATTTCGCAAAAGAAAAATTTGTCAAAATTTTATTCCCATGAAGAATGTGTTTGGTCAAAGTTTTATTTCTATAAGGAAATTATGTTCAAAATCTTTATTTCCAAAGTGTTGGGGCCTATTCCCCAACTCTCCGTGCCGTTTACTTCAAACAACCACTTGGAGCTGGCCTTTCACTTAGCACTTTCCGCCTAGTGTAAATTATGATTTTAATCACGGCGTATCAGCGTTAATTGTCACTGAGCCTTGTTCGGGACGTCAGAAGAGGGGATTAACTTATAGAATTCTTTAACTCCTCTTTTTTGAAGGAAGCAAATTCATTTTCAAATTGTTGATTGAGTATAATCTTAGTGACGCGGCCGTCAAGGAACGGCTAAAAAATTATTTATTTATTTAACAACTTTAATAATTAAGCTATCTAAAAATGTACTTATGGTTTCGTTTTTATTACATTTTGAATATCTGATCATACTTGGCTATCGGGAAAGTGAAATTTATGTCTCGATATTTATAAATCCAAAACAGCGGACTATCAAATTCTTTGAAACTGTCGCGTGTCTTTTGCTATTCGAAACTTTGTTCGCGTTTTTTTTTTTTACGACACTTAATCTTGGGCATAGAGCAATTTGATGCGCCGCTCGCTTGATGGTTTGACACCTTTACCTTAAGTCATGGATTTACTTCTTTTCTTTTCTCCTTCGTCTCCTTGGGTGTCAAAGAGGATTTCAATGTGGGACTAACGGCGACAATCAATAAGGGTTAAAGGCGGCATAACAGTACGTTCACTATGCAGGGATGCATTATTGGGAAAAAATTGGTCGCTCTTATTATTGGCAATGGACAGGAAATTCGAGCAGAACCCAAGTAATCCTCGCACGGGAATGTGCGTGTAGACATAGATCGACCGCAGTGCCCCTTGTCATTGTCCGTTAGTGACACAATATTTAATAGAATACTTAACTAAAGTATAAATTCAACTAGTCTTCTCAAAAATTGGATTAGGCGCAAATATATAGATTGTTGTTTAAAATTATAATTGCCACTCAAACCCAGGTCTGGGCAATAGTATGGGTGAAAATTAAATTCGAATAGAATAATTAAAGAGCTCATTTCCAGGGCGGGTTATAAGTTTCCATTCAATACAATATTATCTCAGAAAGCCCATCCAGGGCAGACAGCGCAAAACTTCAAGAATTCATTTGAGGTTATAACTAAATAAGGGACATAAAACCTGTAATGTAAGATGCGTCATATAGGGCAAATGTCCTTAAGGGACATAAAGAGAATCATGCTGTCGTCGTAGACTCCAAGCCTCTTGATCCACTCTGCCCGTCATATCATTTACGCAAAAACAGAGACTACATCGTCAAAAATAGTCAATTCATGGATTATATAGTTGTATTCGCTTTCTCTTGTTCAGTGTGGCAGTGCCAAGAAATCTTTCGTTTGGGCAATTCTTTCTAGCATTTACACAATAATTACGAGGTGTACATTGCTTGGGCAAAGTAGAATGAGAGCATAGTCAGTCTAACAATATAACTCAAAGTAGATTTTTTTTATCGCGTGTACTATTTGACTCTCCCATACTGACGGCAAGGGTCGAACTGGGCGAAAGGAGTGGTGCATATGTGCGTACTTGAGTAAACTCGGCTCCTATTTACTAATTAGACTTGGTCATACAGTTTTACTGCTTTTTTTTCGTATTTTGTGGTCGAATCCGTCAGGATGAAATTCAATTGGAAGTTTTAGGTTTTCCTGAAGTCGAGAGTAAATATGGATTTATTTGGCACAAATACTCTATTGTGTGCATTAAGGGTTTAGTACAAATTGACAAAAATCGTCCTCAGATATAGAACTCCTCTTCTTTTTCCAAGCAGACAGCGCATTTACACGGCAGTGGCGCTGTCATTATCTACCGCCTCTGATATCATTACTGAGCAGTCAACACACTGGGAATGCACGCAATGGCTGTGGTGATAGACGAAAATACCATACATATAGATAAACGAGTCATTGGCGCACCAAGCTTGTGTTGACACAATATTAATTTCATGTGAGTAGGAAAGCAAATCCTCACACACACGTTCTGGTCTCTGTTTTTGGACAGAGTACGTCGTCGCTCTTTCATATCCGATGGAGGACAGTGATAAGAAAAGCGTCTACAAGTAACTATAGGGAGCGCTTGCAGGCGCAAGTGCTCTACGTTATTGGTGTGTAGCACTTGAGCATGCGGTATTCCTCTTGATATTGAGCCATAACTGTAAGAGAACAGAAAAGTACATACTTTTCGTTAAGTGTCTGGTCCAGCGAGAAGAGGGTTGAATGGGACAGTGTGGAAAAGAAGGGCAGAACAATGGCGGAAAATTTATATTCTGATGAGAGGCAAAATAAACCAACGTTTTTTAGATAGACTACTCGTAAGACGAAGCGTTATATATTGATCAGACGAATGTACTTTTTCTAACGGCTCTGACAACTCTAACTGACCATCTGAGCGAATTACACTTTAGTGGACTTCTACCGAGAACGCCACTCAAAATAGGAAAGGCTCAGCGCGGAGTTCTTTTGGGGCGCAATTACTAACATCGTCACCCCATTATTATATCAATTTTTTCTCTAAGTGGACTTGATGCGGATTATTATTTCTATTTTGTGAAGCTTTTAAAGATATCTGAACTTCCACTGCGCCAAGAGCAATCTGTTGTACAAATTATTTGAGCCTAACTCACAATATGATTTTGAGAACGCACATTTTTCTTGAATTTCATTTAATATTACCACGGTTCAGCTGGGGACAGTAAAGATGAGCCTACTAAGAAAGTGACTGAGGGGTCAATAGCGATTCATGACTGACACCTACATCTTTTTGACAGATCATAGGAGTATCGAGGTTCCAGCGACATTGAGACAGATTACAATTTGTGAGGCTAAATTGGTAAACTATAAATTTTATATTAACTCTCAAAAAGAGATGTAGTACGAATCTGAACCAAAACACATTCTATTATCTTATTAAAAACTGGCGTTTTTACATATTCTTCAGAGCAACTGCTGCGATCCAAACAAAGACCTCGCCATTGTGAGGAGGCGCGAGGCAGTATCAATACTTGGCACGCCTCAAAACTTTTTCTGGTTGGCAGCCAATAAACGTAGAACACTTTCTGTCTTTCTCAAGAGGTGTGAGAGCAGAGGACTCTGCGACCGAATTAGTCTGTTTTACTATAGCGGCTTCCACAAAATTCAGACCATTGTCGGAAAATATTTTATGGGGACAGCCTCGTCGGGACACAAATCTAGTTAAGCTGGCAATGAATGCCTGGGTAGATAAATTGATTGACTACTTCTGAGGTGAAATTGCCCCTAGTAGCCGAAGCAGACAAAGAGGCCAGATATAACTTTGGTGTTCGAAACTCGCCAGGAAATTCTTAAGGTGGAATGGACCTCGCATATCCACATCTGTGTTTTGTAAAAGCTGTTTGTACGTGTGCTACCATCTACAACAGGGGAGGAAATTGGTTCAGCCTTATTTTTGGCCCCTATCGAGTCTTGGCTTTACGTGGCTATTCAGCCTCATCTCTTACAATCTCGCAGAAGCTAAGATCTTATTATAGTTCTTTGCGTGCTCATCATAAATCCAGCGCCCAAGTATACACAGGCATAATCGTAAGAGCGAGCATCTAAGCTAGGACTCTTAGACTCATGTAGAGTCACTTGTGAGATTGAATAAGAAACATAGCACTATAGAAGAAGTAACTCCTATGAGAGCAGTAGTACAGCTGGATGGCTCTTCACTAATACGACAGCGACAAGTTGATCCTAGTCTGATCCCTGCCATTCGCACGAATGAGCTGATATTTATCCTACTGAAAGGGGTCAATGCTTAACGAGTGCGTTTCGCAGTGAAATAGATATCAATTATGAGACAGCGAGAAAAATATTTTTCTGTGGCAATAAGGCATAAATATTACCTGAGGAATATAATGATAATATTTTTTGATAGATACTTGTGCTATAATTGAGAGGCACTTTCATTTACCTGATGCCATTCGAGTGATGTTAAACGAAGGTTTTTCAAACTTTTTCTGAGGCGCTACTCTTATGGAAGTAGGATGCGTGGCGTGACAATCCTCACCATGATATTTCCATGTAATACCATGATATATGCCTTCAAGAGACAGGCTAGAAATCTGCTCAATCTTTATATTCAAATTTGACAGGAATGTATTTCTCTTATATGATGTGGAACATCATGTCTTTGATAACTAAGATTCTTGTTTAGCCTCAATTATGTTGTTTACAGAGAACATTTATAACTCGATTAGGTCCTAAGTCGACTTCTTTGAATTCCTCAAACTTTTAACCACTCCATTAGTGGTCAGAACAATATAGTATCAATTCTCCTCTTTTAAACTCTGCAGGATTCACGCCCCCGGGTTGCTAGATTCAGCGGGTTATATCAAAGGTTTGATAATCGATTGAACTACCAAACCAATCACCTAAAACCTTCTCTGAATATTATTTAGCAACCTATCTCTGGCATACACAAAGGATAGATCGCCATGTGCGGTGGTTTTTTAAGCCATGAAAGGACTAAAAATAGTTGAGTCCGCATAATATAATATGATATAATCACGGACGATTTGAGACATACCAAATTTGCAGGAAAGTAAATAACACTTATTAAACTCTGGGCAAGAAGCAGAGCTCACATCACAACTCCACGCCAAGGTAGGAGAACTAGGTTTTTCTTGATAAGGTTGACTCCTTAGAATTGAAACAAGATAATAGTTTTTGTATGTATTCTCCCACCTGGCGACAATTATATTAGGCTGTTATTTATCTCGAATAACAATCAGCTGCAATATGCAATCCGAGGAATATGCTAGAATCCATGAACTTCAATTTTTCGGAATCGGAGAAGGATACTCGAGAAATATACTGTGGGATATCTAGATAATTGTGCGATAGTCAAACATATCTTGTTATAGTTATAAAAGACTATTTCACATTATCTTTAATAGAGACACGGCTGAAGACCTACTCAAATATTACCTCTATTCAAATTAGCATATGGGGCGTTTGAGGAATCAATCCCATTCAATTGCATCTCCGACCATAGCTGTTGACATTAATTTGCTGTAATTAATCTATGTTCACTTTTCTGTGGGGTTTGTGTGGGGTGAGCTTTTATTTTAAGCTCCTAAGTGGTCAATAGAGTGGTGTCTATATTTGTACCGATGAATTCTTTTCTCTTTGTAGTAGTAGTGTTCATTTGTCGGGTGACTACGTACTTCTCAGGAGAGCAAAAGATAGATATGAAATAATTTTATGGCCGTTCCCACCTGTAATTTGCTAAGGTTTTTCGGCCATGCTAGAGAAGCTTTTGTCTGATACAACTTAGCTTCAAAGATATAATTCCTTTATTCTTATAATTCTATATCGTCGAGGGGCAAAGCGATTTCACAATACTTTTCTTTGCTAATCTTGAAAGTCACTCTTTATTCGGGTAAGTTTTGTAAATATCACAATCGGCTGTATTACAAAGAGATCGCCGTTCTAAGTCTTTCTCACCTATGCATTGTAATGCCGCTGGCCAGAACAGAACAGTGCTGGCCTGCGCAAGCGCGTCGTCAACATACATGTTTTTTCTTTTATATTTTTGGGACCCTAGAGGCACAACCCTAAGTTCTTTCCTCATAAACTTCATGCATGAATTGGGAGGCAGCAAATGTATCTGTTTACGCGGTCTAATGTAATATCGTTGGCATGTTCGCACTAGATCTTGACGCAATGTTACGTCCTTTAATGGTAATTCTTAATAGCAAACTCTTATTTTCGCATTAAAAATCATGTGATGCCCGTATCGATACAAAATTCCGTTGGTGAAGGGGACGGAGCTTGGGCTAATGTTAGGGATTTCTAAGAGGATTGCCGATACATCTTTGTGATTATCCGCATTAAAGAAGAATTTATAATAATCGCCAATCCTAAATATTAGAGTCACACGAACTATTGTCTTTCTGGCAAGACTGGACCAAGCAAATTATAACACGTCATCTGCAGATTTGCCCCACCATGTAGCATGTAACCCTAGTCCGAGGGACAGATGTTAAAGGCGCTTAAATACCGGTGTTGCACTCTCGCCTCCAGGGTAATACTTATAGGTGTTAAAACACTCTCCGAGCTTATATCTCGTTGATGAGGCGATTAAGAAGAGACTAATAGGTTCCATGATTCTCCATTATCGCATTTTGGAGCTTCTCTACAACTATCCCAGTATGACTTTCTCTCTCAACCAAAAATATAACAAATTCGAGGAGGAGTGATCTAGAGGACGCTAGAGAGATCCTATGGACAGTTTGTAGAACGCAAAGGGAGCATAAAGAACCGTTGTTTTTATCTGCCCTCATCAACGGGTATATAAGCCCGAGAGTGTTTGCCCGCTCAGATATGGAGGAGTTGGGTATCTCCTTAACGACTACTCGGTGTCCTCGGCTACAGGTGGTCATAAGGTGTTTGAATTTGGAGCATGATGTTTATCTATTTGTGTCTTCTCGCAAGTCTTTAGCAGGAAGACATTGTGTATCTAATTTTGGAATTGGCGATTATATAAATTCGTATTTGAATGCGGATATCACAAAAGATGTTGGCAATCTTTGTGAAATACACATCGATAGCCTACAACGTATCAAACCGGAGTTTTGTGTTCGTGTGATGAACGAGAAGCAAGTATTAATGTTGAGAAGGTCAAGAATCTCAACCAATTTAAGGACGGTAACAATTAGGAGTAATTTGTGCCGATCTTGAGCTCTATACTCGGGTACTAATATGTGCTCTTGCAAAATAGTCAGAAGATGAACGCGAAAAAGGTTTCCTTGAGGTCAATAATATTAAGAAACAATAATCATGATATGTTGACGAGAAGCGCTTTTGTGAGCAGTGGCGTCAAATTTTTCTGTTCTTTAGAGGGCGAACATATTTAGCACAAGAAAAAGATATTAGAAGAGGATTTCTTATATGATCGGGTTGGAGAGTTTCCAATCTTCAAAATGGATCGTGATCATAAATTGTGAAAGAAGGTGTGTTAGACGTGCTGTGGAGCCCGAAGATAGGGTATTAAGATTGAATATTTTATTTGAATTTTGATGACAAATGCATTCTCGTGGCGAAACCTAGAATTACAGGTGGAACGATAAATAATGAAATTCATTCTTTTTCTCTTAGAAGTTGAAGAGAATAAGAATAATTTGACGATAATAGAGAAGTTTATATCTGGTTTTGCGTGGACTTTTTTTGAGACTCCCGTGGGTTTTGGCTTGCGCCCATGGTTGATGTTATTACAGCAAGTAGTTTATTATGGTAACAAGCGTATGGAGGTCTGGATTGAGATTGAAGAATGGGATGTAATTCCTTACAAAACGCTAGTACATATGTTGTTTGTTTTGAATGTTTGCTGTTCTTAGCTTCTTATTTAGATTGGGAAGTTCTTTTTACTACAAAAACTATGCCTTTGATATTCGACAATATTAAGTTAGTCTCGTGCCACGATGATTCGTATATATGAGCTCTCGATTCGAGAAATTGTTCGAGTATTCATGTTCTGCTGTATTCTTCGGGGTTGGCCATATGCAGCTGTATTGTAGTTCGAGGGGTAAACATTCCCTGGTGGTGAGATACAATACAAAATTTATGTTCAAGTAAGAGTCACCTATCAAGCACCACTGTGCCTACCTAGGCCTCGGAGTTTGTGCTGGAAGCTCTGCTGTATTTGCAGAGTCTCTAACACTAAGTGTATTTCTTCCCAAATTGATGTCTCCAAATCGCTCACTCTCACTCGCTCCACTCACATAATAGTCGTTCATGGCTTAAAACCACCGCATACGTGGACTTACTTTGTGGCACCATAGGTTTCTAAAAATTCAAAGCAGGTTGATCGATTGTCTGGCGTCACTCTTCGACTCCTCTCGACTCACACGCTCGCATCTACGCACCCGGGGGCGACTCTCAGCTCTTGAAGGAGAATGCTCTTTGGTGGTCGCGACACATCGCGCTTTCACAAAAGAATAAGACACGCAAAGACTACTACGCATAGATATACTGTATAATGAACAAATATCTCCGATCGGCAGAAACCCAGTTTCAGTTCCATATCACTGAGACTAGCGATCTCTCACACTACTCACTCTCGCACGCACTCTCTCCCTGTCTCTCGGAGGGACATTACTATGATATTGAGCTTATAATTGACATAGAATTTTTCCACGCCAGACATATCTCTATGATGTCCTTTCTTTCACAAGGAGTGAGTTTCAGTTATGAACCTTTCGTTACATCACTCGAAATTTGTGGGCAAAATCAGCTAAGAACCGCCTAATTTCACTGTCTAAAAGACTTACATTTCCTCAGGAATATTTGGCTCTGTCCCAACGGATGACCCATTGATTCGAAAAAGCCGCACTGTTAAATTGACCCCTTTCATAGATTAAATATCAGCTCATTCGTGCGAATGGCAGACTAGGATCAACTTTGTCGCTGTCGTATAGTGAACGACATCCAGTTATACTGTCTCATAGGAGTTGTTTTGCTAAACTCTATGTTCGGTTTATTCACAAGTTGACCCTACATGGGGGTCCTCAGCTCATGCTCGCAACTTATACGCTGGAATGTTGGATTTTGAAGAAAGAATGTAAAATAAGACTGCCGTTCGGGATTGTAAGATGCGTGACTAGCACGTAAAGACAAGCAAGGCAAATAATGCTGCCCTTCCCCCTGAGTACGGACAACGTACAAGCCGGCCTTTTACAGAACATCAAGGGTGTGGACTATCGGGTCATTTAGACCTTAAGAATTTCTCTGGGCGAGGTTGATCGGAATCACCAGAATTTATATCTGCCTCTTTGTCTGCTTCGCTACGTAGGCATTCACTCGAAGTTCAGCGATTTATTCTACCGGCATTCTGCAGATTAATAGATTTGTGTCGCCGACGAGGCTGTCCCATAAAAATTTTTCCGACAATGGTCGTAATTTTGTGGGAGCCGCTAGAGACATTAGAGCTAATTTTGCGAAGTCGCTGGCAGAACTTAAAACAGAAGCTGTTCTACGTTATGGCCACCAAAAGTTGGAGTGGCATTTCATACCTGCCTCGGCTCCTCACATGGGAGGTTTGTGGGAGGCAGGCGTGAAGAGTTGTAAAACGCATTTAAAGAAAATGTCTGGTCAGATTCGTCACACCTATGAAGAATTTAGTACCATATTAGCCTCAATTGAATCCTGTCTCAATTCGCGGCCGCTTACCTCTATGACTGAAAGTGTGGATGATTTTTCGGTATTGACCCCAGCTCACTTTCTAGTAGGCTCATCTTTACTGTCCCCAGCTGTACCGGAACCGGAAGAAATTTCAAGCAAAATATCTCTTCAAAATCGTTGGAGTAGGCTCAAAATTGTACAACAAGATTTCTGTCGCAGGTGGAAGTCAGATTATCTTAAAGAGCTTCACAAAAGAAATAAATGGCAGAGGCCCTTAGAAAATTTGAAAATAGGTGACATGGTTGTATTGCGCCAAGAACCGGGAGCCCCTAATGAGTGGCGTCTCGGTAGAGTCAATAAAGTGTATTGGGGCTGCAGATTGGTTCAGGTTAGAGTTGTCGACGTGAACACTGTCCTGGATGCAATAACTCGTCGGTGCATAAAACTTGTTTTTGTTGTCTCGATCAGAATAAATTTTCCCCGGTCCATTGTCTGCTCTGTTTCCACACTGTCCCAGTGTAAACCTTGGTCCACTAACGAAAATGATTTCTTCTCTCTACAGTTTATGGCTTTATATAGATATTACCGCTGCCTCATGTGCACACAAGATAACTCGCTGAACTGTTAGACGCTTCTTATCACTGTCCCCATCGGAGAAAACACGCTATGTCCACCAGAACCGTGTGTGTGAGAATTGCTTAGCCTACTCACATGAAATTAATATGTGCAAGAGGCGGCCTTGCCGTATTTGTTGGTTTGGTCACCACACATTGCTGCACCCAGTGGATGCTCTAAAATATCAATGGGTAGATATGACAGCACTGGTGTTAATGCGGCGCTTGAAAAAGGAAGAGGAGTCTAAAGTGGTTCGCATTTTGATGGACCTAATGCCGAATAAGGAGTTATTTTGTGGCCAATAATCCATATTTGACGTTCGACTTCGAGAAGAACAAAACTCTCCAATTGAATCATTCTGACGGATCGCCACCACGAAGTCCAGAACGTTTGACAGCTATGTTAGAGGCCGAGGTTTTGTCCATCGCTTACACTCTGTGCTGTTTTCCTGCGTCAGTATGGATTATGTACGTCTTGAGGATGTAGCTGACTGCTCATTCTACTGTGCCAGCAATTGTGCTGTAATTTTGGGGGCAGGAATGTTGCCCAGCGAGTTGTTCTTGGGGCTGCCGTAAAAGAAGGATACACTATAATATCCAGAATACTATTTTTGGATGCTCTTTATTTGGAGTTTATGGAGTGGATCAGAGGCTTGGAGTCTACGAGAAGCATGATTCTCTTTATGTCCTTCAGGACATGATAAGCGATTTACATGTTAACAGGTTTTTATGTCCTTATTGTCTTGTTATAACAAATGATAATTTTGGAAGTGCTTTGAGCCCCTGTGATGGGCTTGAGATATTTTTGAAATGGAACTTATGATGCCCGGAGGTGGGCTTATAATTATTTCGATTTATTTGCTATATCCAGAGTGGGTTTTGGATTAATATTGTTTAACAAGAAGATGCTTATATTGTATCATATGATGAATTTATCTTTAGTTAAGGTATTTATTAGATATTTTTGCACGGACAGTGAAGGGGCGGTTATGTTCACCATGCGGGGGTCCGAATGTCCGCATGCCATATAGAGAGCGACAATTTCCAATAATGGCATCCCTGCATGAGTGAACGTATGGCCGCCTTTAACCCTTTTGATTGTCGCCGTTGTCCCACATGAAATCCTCCTTTGACACCCAAGGAGAGGGAGAGAAAGAAAAGAAGTAAATGATCTTAAGTAAAGTGTACAATCGCGAGCGGCATCCAATTGCTCTATGCCAAGATTAAGGTTGTAGATAAAAAGAAACGCGAACAAAGGTTCGAATAGCAAGAGACACGGCGACAGTCAAAAATTTGATAGTGTTTTTGGATTATAAAATCGAGACATTGTGATCAGAATTAAAAGTTAATAAAACGAAACCATAATACATTTGAAAGCTAATATAAAGTGTTAAATTCAATAATATCTGGCCGTGAGGCGGTCAAAAGCGTTTATTAACAACCAACTGAATAGTGATTGTGTGCTCGGGAAAGGGAGTTAATAGAAATAGAATCCTTGTCTGCCCGAACAGGCTAGTGAAAATTAGCCTGCGTGATTAACAACATAATACATAGGGAAAGTGACTAGTGAAAGGCCAAGCTCCAAGTGTGTTTGAGTAGGCGGAGAGTTGGGGATAGGCCGCAACATTTGGAAATAAAAATTTTGACATTGAAATTTCTATAGAAATAAACTTTGACAAATTTCTATGGAAATAATAATTTTGACAAAATTTTTCTTTGGAAATCTAACATTTTGACATAACTTTTCTATAGAAATAAAATTTTGACAAAATTTCGTATAGATCTAAATTTTGAACTAAAATTTTCTATTGGAAATGACAATTTTGCTAAAAATATTCTAGTAAGAATAATAAAAATTTCAAAAAATTATTTATTCAAAAATAGAAATTATGTTCACACAAAATTTTTTGTTCCTAAATAGAAATAAGAAGTCTCTCGAACGAACAAAATTTAGTACATAGAAATTAAAAATATTTGATCAACACTTAGTCATCGTGTTGCCAACCAATTTACGTCAAAAGTCAAAGTGTGATTGAGTAAATTCTCACTTTATTCAAAAAAGAAATATTACTCTCTGTTAATGCATGCATAATCGTGACAATAATTTAAAAAATATTTGATATCAATTCTCTACATATGATAGTGTATATACATTGAAATAACATCAAAATAAAATTTGTCGACTTGATAGGAGTAAGATCATAGTTTTATAATATAAGGAAATACTTAAATAAAAAACTTCTCTCATGAAATATAAATAATAATTTCATTTCGAAGAAAAAAGCTTTTTTTAATTGCCACAAAAAATTCTGTGAAATATATATCTCGAAAATAATATTTTTATAAATTGTAGATTTTTAGTAAATATTTTCTTAACTTCGGTAGGACCTGATGTTTTGACACTAATGGTATCCAAGAGTAAGAGAAAAGGTAACATTTAAAGCATTATTATTTTTTTCTAAGATGAGATAGAAGGTAGAAAATTTTATGGCAACCAAACATGAGGACTCGCGTGGAGTGAAGTCCAATTGTTTGGATGAGCTCGTGTCAAATCGGCGACTTAGTATGCAAGTAAAACTTCAATCGTTAGAAATACATTTTTTTCGTATTATATTGCTGTTTTTTGGAAAAGGTCTCTCGTATTATTCTTAAATAAAGTCAATCCCCCGCGATTTCTCAGCACAGAATAAGTATATTATATCTACAATTGTTCATTTGTCTCACAAGGTCAATATATAATAAGTCCTTTTATCCGAGATTAAATATTTTACTTATAGCGATCGTTCAGGAGTATTATTGCATCTATTATTGTTTTATTACTATAAGCATCAGCTTCATGAAATTATATAGTTTAAAGTCGCACAAAATTATCTATATATAACATCATAGAATACTATAAATCGTGTGAAATTCAAATATAGTTGGTGTCTAAGAATGGAAACGGAAAGACCAAAAATCATTTACAACAGATTTTTAACAAATTAAAGAAGGGAATCGAGTCTGTTTCTTTTGAGAAGAAAGAAGGGAGTTTATCTTCGCTAGATATTGTGTTTACACTAAGGACTATATGTTAAAATAAGATATATTGAGTACTACATAGTTAGCCATCACATATAGTGTATCTATTAGCTTGATGTGTATGGAGTAAACTCTCAGTATTAAAACTCTTGTTGGGATAATTTCTAAGACTAGACCCCATAATTTTGTGGGTGGCAATTTATATTCAGAATTTTTTGAATTTTATTGTCTAATCTTGATTACTATTATATTAGTTGAAGTTGTTGTAAAATGCAAGAGTAGGCTTATATAAGATTTGAAACCATAGCAAAACTAGCATCATAATCATGCTCCTAACTGAATTTCTAGGTTAGGTTAGTGTTCGTTGTATACTATTGTTAGTTCAAGCTTATTACACATGTTAAAATCTTTTTCACTGAACGCTTATTTTATTTTTAGAAATCATTGTGAAAAAAGAAATATAATGCTTATAGATTGTTAAAATGTTCACGAAATATTAGTTATTTTTAACTGAGGACAAAAAATTAGATGTTGCCATCTAGAAACTTAATGATATTTCAGGATCAATATTATTAATATATAGCAATCATTTGTGAACAAGTAAGTCACCTTACAGCAACAACAACAACAGCAAAGAATAGCCTATATCCGACTACATATGATGAGCCAAACAGTCAGGAAAAAATTTTATATTTATTCAAATTTTCCCAGAAAATTACATTTTATTCGAATTTTTTATAGAAGGCATTTGCTAATGTCATTTTTGAATTTTTATTAGATGGATAAACACCTAGCCCAAGCAATCAATCTTTTTCCTTTTGAAAGAAGAAGGGAGTACCCTGTTATTGGGTTCACTAGGACAAATAAAGGTTAAAATTTAAAATATGGTCACATTTCTTGCCCATCGCATATAAGGTATGGTCAGCATGATGGAAAGGCTATTATTTAGTTTAAAACCTTGTGGGATTTTCTAGGACTCCATTTTGGGGAATATGTCTATGTGCATTAGTATTAGTGAGTGTTAGGAAAATCAGAGTAGGTTTTAAGTTTTCACCTAGCAAATGCATATCAATCATGTCTCCTGATTCTAGGTTAGGTTAGTGTTGTTTTGTTTGCAGTTTTACA
>PGFW01018566.1:5384-16543 GCA_003123925.1 Haematobia irritans | reverse complement strand
TGTATCAGGCTCACTTAGACTATTAGTCCATTGGTGATAACCACATTGTGAACTTCTCTCTATCACGTGAGTGCTACCGATTCTATGGTAAAGCTCAATGACAAGGGACCGTGCTATTTATAGGACGAGTCCGACCGTTCGCGTTCCACATTGCAGTGAAACCATGAAGCTTTGTAAACGCCTCAGAAATGCTCACCCAGCGATTACTAAAGGTAGGATAATCACCGCTGAAAAAGCTTTTGGTGTTCGGTCGAAGGCAGGCACCATGTTTCACGCCGTCCAAAAATATACATTTACGCTTAAAAACATGTTTGGGCGAATGATATTCCTTCTCTGCATTTTTGTGTTAACAGCGCAAGCACAAACTTTTAGGAAGCAGAATTACTGGCGGATCCTGGAAAAACGTTAACTTAAGCAGTCCTGCTAATGTTTTTTGAAACAATCCTGGTCCGTTCAACAAAGAAAAAAATATCCAAGAACGGTTCCAGCGTGTAAAACTAAGAAGTGCCCATTGTCATAGGTACTTTTAGTTTAATGGTGGTATCACAATTGGACTGAATTTAGTCTAAGTGAGCTGAATCTTAATCGGGCTGCCACTTTAACGAAGGCTAACCTAACCTACCTTCCTTCTTGGGTGCGGTTGATGATACAGAATGTATGTTTTTTGAGATATCTCAATCGGGAGGGCAAAATGCCAGTCCGACATTGGTTCAAAACTCTATGCAAAAGGGTATAATGCATAATGAGTATAGTTTGAAAACAATATAAGCTATTTTCGATGACTAATATATATTTTTTTTTTATAGATCGCAGAGATAAAAAGGCAACCCTCGTAATGTGCCGTGGAGTTTAAGTGGTAGTGATTAAATGCTTATTTCGTTCATAGTTAAGTAACATAAATTGAAATATACTAATTCGCGGACCATGCCACTGTATCTGTGATGACTTTTAATTTTGTATAGAACCTTGGGCGAACAGACAAAGGAAAATTGTGGTTGACTACCCAATTGGGCCGATCGACGCGTGGAACGAGAGACAACTTGACACACATTCAAATAATTTACAGAGTGTGTCAGGACCCAGTTCTCAGAACCGCGACCAAGGGTTCTCTGAAATATCACCTTGGATCAATTTCGCGTATTTATAACCTACAATATATAGAACCCTTTCAATTTAGCTGAAATGTTTAATATGCCAGTGGCTTATTTGCCAACTGGAATAGCTCATATAACAAACCGCACGAGCGGAAGTAGCTTTTGCAGAATACATCTCTCAGTGATCGAGTTTTTGCACTCGATTTGAATATCGCTTTTATTTTCATAAGTCATAATAGTTTTTTCATGCATATGGCACTAATTTTGATTTGTGATTACATAAAATTAATGACAATTAATTATTTAAGATACACCAAAAACCGATTTTGTACATTTATGGTTTCAATAAGAATACTTTCGCACGCGTTAGGTTTTAATAAATATTTTTCGTTTAAACAACTAGGACAGTTTTTAGCATAGTTTCAAAGTAGTCATTGCGAAAGCATTAGTGTTGTGAAACAGCGCAATCTGATAAAGAGATGAATTTAGGTTCTTCATTTTATATTCTGATATAGTATGTGGGCGAATATTGATAATAATTAAAGAATTAAAAAAGGGAAAACAATTAACCTTTTCATTCTAATAAACAGTGGAAGGATTTGTGATTGCACATGTTGGTACCCGTTAGAGGTGTGCGTCGAGTACAATTTTCCTTTTCGTAGAGGGTGCGTGAAGCGTGGAGTCCTACCAGAAAATATCGTGCGTGAGTGTGCGTGCAGTAACGATTTTTCCATGTCGTGAGTGTGCGTGAGCGTGAGTAATATTACTCACGTGCACCCTCTAGTACCCGTAGGATTTATGGATATATAGGTACAATAGAAAAAATCCTGAAATTTATTAACGAAATAAATTGAATCAAATTAATATTTTAATTGGAAATGTAAAAATATCAATAATTATAATCTGCCGCAGAAGGCCAGAGTTTTACCCTATATTTCTTGAAATTTTCACTAGGAGAACAATAAGTACTATATGTCCAAGTGGTGTCAAATTATTTATTGAAATCGGTTCAGATTTAGACATAGCTCCCATATATTCGTTGCGAGTACGCGACTTACACTCATATGACAGCAGCAAGGCCAATAATTTTACTCGCGATTTAATTTTGCAGCAGGATGTAGCAATTAGCATTGTAGGCTATGCGTGCCAAACTTTGGTTGAAATCGGTTCAGATATTAGATATAGCTCCATATTATCGTTCCGCAGGCCGATTTTAACACTCATATGACCACAGAGGCCAAAATATTTTACTCGATTTAATTTTGCACAGGGAAGTAGAATTAAGCATTGTAGCTGATGCGTGCCAAAATATGGTGGATAATCGGTTGCAGATTTAGACATAGCTCCCATATATACTTTCGCCCGATTTACGTCACGTGACAGCAGTGGCCAATCTTTTGAAAATTTTGCACTAGGAGTACAATTAGTAATATAGCCATGGTGTGCCAAATTTGATTGAAATCGGTTCTCTTGATTTGGATCATAGCTCCATATATATGTTTTTCTGATTTCGACAAAAATGGTCAAAGTCCAACATTTTCCTTGTTAAATCGCGCACTGCTAGTCGAAAAAGTTGTAAAAAATTACTCTAATTTTCCTACTTCTAATACATATATACGACGATAAGTCATAAATAAACTTTTGCGAAGTTTTCCTTAAAATTGCTTCAGTATTTTAAATGTTTCCGGCATATTTTTTTACTAACATTCGTGTTCCCCCTTAGTGGCACTTCCATTTTGAGTCCTATAGATTTTTGTAGGAAGTCTATAAATTCTGTCCAGAATCGAAGTGATATATTAATGTATGTATTCTGGGACAAAACCTTCATATAATATTATATAATATATATATTATATATATATATATATATTATATATATATATATTTATATATATATATATATATATTTATATATTAATATATTATATATATAATTATATATATATATATATATATATATATATATATATATATATATATATTATATATATATATATTATATATCCCCCAACACATTTGACGGATGTGATATAGTATCGAAAAATTTAGATATATCAAAAAGTGGTGCAGGGTAAATATAGTCGGCCGCCGCCCGACTTTCAGACTTTCTTTACTTGTTTAACACTAACTATGGTCAATATAACCTTAGTTACAAAACTAGGAAGATGTTCTTATCCGTCTCCATTGGAAAAAATGTTCAACTAAAAAATGATTTAATAATTCGCCACTATCCAGTTTTAAGATTGATTTGGATATTACAATGAATTTTCTATAAACATTGAAATTCCATAATTTCGCCATCGATAACAACGAAATAATGCTACTACAGATTAATCAAAAATGAATCGTGACCCTTTATAAGGCATCAAATTAATTCGATACACTAACAAATCCTATATTCTAGCGTGCTAAAATTTCTCGTATAAAATAATTCCACCATTGTTTCAATACAATTAAAACCATTAATAGGCAAGATAAAAATATTAAAAGATATTACTTTAAGTAGAGGAGTACTGCACAAACGATACATTCATTATTGAAAACAAAGAGACTTAAGAACAAAACTATAACCCTGAAACAGCAAATTTCGGAAATTTTAAAAATAACTATTGAGTGACAAGAATTTTTTTATGTAAACTGACCGCAATTTTCTGTTTTTCTACTAGAAATATTTGCTAAATTTTTTTCTACATAATGCTGTTAAATTACTGTTATTAATAAAATGCGCGCCAAATAAAAAAGTGACCCACCGTGGAAGAAAATGTAGGTTTCTTTTAAGAAAAATTAACTAATAATAGTTTTCTAATTTCAACATGTTATGATAAGTTATACTTTTTGTCAAACTGAAGAAATATTTAAAAGTAATTAATTTTTTTTTGTTGTTTATAAGAAAATTGTTAATATGTCTTTAGCGATGTACGAAGTCAAGACAGGTACAATTTTTAGTAAAATGTACTCAATCTTGAGAGACTTATGGAAACTCAAATTTAAGCAAACTTCTGCCATTTTAGGAAAATATGACTATTTTATTTTGTAGTAAAATTTTGCACTAATATTTGTATACAACATTTTTTCTTATTTCTTAGTTTCCGGCATTAAAGTATGCAAAAAATTATTCAAATAAGGAACATTATACTGCAATATTGTGCAAATTTAAACTAAAATCAACTAATCTTCATCGAACTAAAAAAGTTCAGTTGGCAATTAAGAGGCCTCTTTTTTCTGGGTGTGGGATAAAACAATTTTTTTTGTTTTTGGTTGCGGCATTGAACATAACAACTTTATACAGAAGAAAAACATACTTTTTTATAATTTTCTTAATATAAATCGATTCCGTAGTGAGTAATTTTCAATAAAATGGGATAAACCCCTCTTTTCTGAATTGATATTGTATATCTGGACTATATAAAAGAAATAATATCTCCAACAGCTTTTATCTTTTTATCCAAAAATATCCTAGAAAGGATTGCATAGAGGATTTTTTTTCTTCATAATCAGAAAATGCAAGTCCAATCTCTTTTTTTTTAAGGAGGAAGAGTGAAATTGGTGTCCTAACTATATAAATCGGGCTGCCACCTAACCTAACCTAACCTATGGAACATATTTGTGGAATCATCTGTATCTTCTACCAGGGCAATTTCCTTCTGGTCGTTGGATCAAAAGGATATAACCCGATTGTATTCTATGGGCAAAAATAGAAAGACTTTCCTCATAATTTTCGTTTTCATTCTAGTAAACGCTTTGTAAAGCTTTTTTAAAGCATAAATTGCACAAATTGTCGTGGTATACGAAAGGATTAAAAAATTTAAAGTATAAAAGAAAAGATTTTTTTTAACTTTTGAAAAAACGGGTAATGATCAGCATAAATCAATGTAACAGTTGGCTGATATGTCCCCGGTCTGACACATAGATGCACTACCACTTAAACTCCACGGCACATTACGAGGGTTGCCTTTTTATCTCTGCGATCTATAAAAAAAAAATATATATTAGTCATCGAAAATAGCTTATATTGTTTTCAAACTATACTCATTATGCATTATACCCTTTTGCATAGAGTTTTGAACCAATGTCGGACTGGCATTTTGCCCTCCCGATTGAGATATCCTCACACATCATTCGTATCATCAACAGCACCCAAGAAGGAGGTAGGTTAGGGTTAGCTTCAGTTAAATAGTGGCAGCCCGATTAAGATTCGAGGCTCACTTAGACTAATTCAGTCCAATATGTGAACCAACCATTAACTAAAAGTACGCTATGTACAATGACCTTAGTTACACCGGCTGAACTTCTTGGATTTATTTTCTTTGTTGAACGGAACCAGGATTGTTTCAAAACCTTTAGCAGGACTGCTTAAGTTAACGTTTTTCAGCATCCGCGAGTAATTCTAGCAATCTCCTAAAAGTTTGCTTGCGCTTTAACACAAAATGCCAGAGAAGGAATAATCCATCGCCCCAAACATGTTTTAAAGAGTAAAGTATATTTTTGGACGCGTGAAACATGGTGCCTGCCTTCGACCGAACACCAAAAGTTTTTCAGCGGTGATTATCCTACCTTTCAAGTAATGCTGGTGACATTTCTGAGGGTTACAAAAGCTTCTGGTTTCACTGCAATGTGGAACGCCGTTCGGACTCGTCTATAAATAGGAGGTCCCTTTGTCATTGAGCTTTAACATAGAATCGGATAAGCATCCAGTGATAAGAGAGAAGTTACACAATGTGGTTATACCAATGGACTAATAGTCTAAGTGAGCCTGATACATCCAGTTGGCAAATAAGCCACTGGCATATTAAACATTTCAGCTAAATTGAAAGGGTTCTATATATTGTAGGTTATAAATACGCGAAATTGATCCAAGGTGATATTTCAGAGAACCCTTGTCGCGGTTCTGAGAACTGGGTCCTGACACATCTGTAAATTATTTGAATGTGTGTCAGTTGTCTCTCGGTTCCACCGTCGATCGGCCAATTGGGTAGTCAACCACAATTTCCTTGTCTGTTCGCCCAAGGGTTTATACAAATAAGTCTATCACAGATAGCAGTGGCATGGGCGAATTATATATTTCATTTATGTTACTTGAACTATGAACGAAATAAGCATTTAATTTCACTGCAGACGAGCATAATAAAATAGAGTTTGTCATTGAGCGCTACATAAGAATCGGGATAGCACTCAGCTGACTAAATGTGGTCAGTCACAATGGACGAATAGTCTAAAGTGAGCCTGATAATCGGCTGCCACCGTAAACCGTAACCTATGGACAGCATATTTGCTGGAATATCCTGTATCTCTACCCGAGGGCAATTTCATCTGGTCGTTTGGGCTCAGGATATAAATGAACGTTACCCGTGCTTATTTCTAGAAGTTATGTACATCGTTCAAAGATTTTTGAACATATACGTTTTTTCGAGACAAGTTTATTTTGAAGATGAAAAATACTAAATATCCCCTTAATCACCATGGGTTCGTGGCGTGTCGTTCTAAACTGACAAATTTGTCAAATGTTTTCCGCAGTACTGAATTTCCAAATTTGCTCGAATTGGGTTAATTCTAATTGATGTAAGTTTTTACAGCAGAATTTTAATTAGTAAAACTTTCTATGTTAGGATTCACTCAAATTTTTTTTTGGATTGGATATCTTCTTATTGTATAATAAATTAATGTTCTGTTTAGTTATTGCATGTCGTAAAATAAAGTCATATTTTATATAAAGCCCGAGTCTGGTATAGGCCACGGAGGAAGTACTTTAGGTCCTGTATTAATTCATTTTTGTTCTACTTAAATGATTTATATCGGATTGTGTCAAATGGTCAAATTTATTAGTGTATGCTAAATGATAATGATTATCGCGGTAAATTCGATTTGTTGATCTGTATGAAATTGCAAGAAGAATTTGCTGATTATTATTCCGACTGGTGTGTTTTTGAATTGTCTTGAGATCAAATGTGTCCCAAAAGTTTTATTATTACATATAGTAAGTGTCAAAGTCCAAGTGTGGTATCGATAATTATGTGATTCTAAGAGCCTGAGAAGGTAGGTGAGGTTGGAGACCTTGGTAATTGTGTTTGACTGTAAAATTTCTTTTTGTTCGGCGAGCATCTAGATCTTTATAATTCCCGAAGGCTATTGCATTGTTAGCTTTTGCAAAAAGGAATTGTTAAGGACTTCTCTGTCCGTTATACCGTAAAACCTTGTTTTCTATATGTCTATTGTGGATCCAAACTTGAATAATGCTACCTCATTTGAATCCTTTTTATAAAAAGTACACAAATACAACAGAAAAAAATTTCCGTAGTTAAACTAAACGATAAATTTAACTTATTTTAAGTCGGAAAATTTATCATTGCTTGCTAGTTAAATATGCTATTATTTTTATCGAAATTCTATCTTACTTTTTTAAATTATGTTCACATTTTAATGAACTAAAACGTGAAGTATAAAGTTCATATGAACTAAATCAAACGAAAATTTTCGTACGTATTCCCAAAATAGTAAAATGAATCTACTGTATTGGTTAAAAGGTGATGATTGGCGGGCCTATGATTTTCTTCTTTACTTTTAGTTCATTTTTTCTTCTATAGATAGGATGGATAATTTCGTGAACTGCAGTTAAAAAGTACAACAGCCGGCATTAAAAACTTTTCCCTGGCGTTTAAACAACGCTTTGTGGAGAATCTCAAACTGTGGAGTGAAATTTAGTTTCAATTTGTCGCTGTGAGGTAGTTCATATCTTCCTATAAAACAGTTCACTTTTTTCGGTGTTAGGAAAGAGCATGTTAAAAAAAGGCTTTGACATTTATATTTGCGGTACCAATTAATTTTAGTGGCTCCTGAACCTCGTTATACATTGATAGATGTAGATTGATCATCTCTAAAACACTCTTGAGAATAGCAAGACTTTACTTATTGTCAAGTATTTATCTTTAAAATAATTAATATCATTGTGATTGTAATAATTTATTGGAAATTAAACTTTAATGTCTTCATATCGTCGTGCTGCTTACGTCAACACTAAAAGATGTTTATGTTTTATAGTCTATACACCGGAAGTAAATTATTCTAATAATGAGCCAGTGGAAAGAGCTTTGATAGAATTCAATCGAATTTCTAGTACAGATTTAGATTTTTCAATTCAATTGCGTAATTTTCTAATGAAATTAGATTTAATTTATTTTTAGATGTAAGCCATAGTCTGTAAGGATTTTTATATATCCATAGGACTCGAATAAATATAAATGAAATGAATAAATCTATTTCGTACACCTCTCGAAGTACTCCACCGGAAGCCATAACAGGTTGGCCTGATTAAGTCTAACCCTGTCTGAACACGCATAATGTGCGTCGCTAGTATTAAATGCATATTATTCTTTATACAGTACCAACCTTCAAATTGATTTGTGTCAAAAATTTGACGTATGTAAGTCAATTAGTTGTGAGATAAGAGCCGTCTTTTGATGAAGAAACTTTTGTTATTCGTGAAAAAATGGAAAAAAGGAATTTCGGTTTTGATAAAGATACTGTTTTTCTGAAGGGAAAAACTACGGTGGAAGCAAAAACTTGGCTTGAAATAGATGAGTTTCTGGACTCTGCCCAGGGAAATCAACAACAATTGATTGGTATGCAAAAAATTCAGGCGTGGTGAAATGAGCACGTAGGACGGTGAAAACGCAGTGGACGCCCGCAAAGAGGTGGTTACCGACAAAACATCAAAAAAATCCACAAATCGATTTTGAATTGACGCGTAAAATGAAGTTGATCGAGATAGCAGAGGCCTTAATGATATCAAAGGAACGTGTCTGTCATATCAATCAATCAATCAATTTGGATTATGCGGAAGCTCTGGTGCAAAATGAGTGCCGCGCAGGTTGCTCACATTTGACCAAAAACAACAACGTGTTGATGATTTCTGAGCGGTGTTTGCAGCTTTAAACCTCGTAATACTCCGAGTTTTTCCGTCGATATGTGACAATGGAGAAAACATGGCTTCCTCACTACACTCCTGGAGTCCAATCGACGACAGGTGGCTGAGTGGACAGCGACCGGTGATGCCGTCTCCGAAGGCGTGGAAAGGCTCAAAAGTCCGCTGGCAAAGAATGGCCTCTTGTTTTTTTTTGGGATGCCGATGGAATAATTTTATTATCACCACCGATAGAATTGGTGACGGGGGATAGTAATAAGTTTTTTCAGTTCGTTTGTAAAGCACAATCGAAAATATCCGATTTCCGACTTATGATAAAGTACTATATATTTCTTGCTCAGGAGGAAATTCTAAGACGATATGGGACCATGTCCGCGCTGTCTGTTTTAATCCACGCCTACAGTCTTCAATAATGAAGCAATCGTGCTGAAATTTGCACTCGTCTTTTGTCTGCAGCGGCAGGTCAAGTTCGAAAGATGGCTATATCCGGTCAAGGTTTGATATAGTCCCCATAATAAACCTACCTCCCGATTTGGGCGTCTTTGGGCTTATAGAAACCGTAGTTTTTTATCACAATTTGCCTTGAAAATTTTAAATCTTAGAGGTTATTTATGGAACATAAAGAGCCGGTTGTGCCAAAAAACTTGGGAGTATCGGTCAATGTTTGGTAATAGACCCCATATAGACCGATCTCCCCGATTTTTACTTCTTGGGCTTATATGAAACCGTAGTTTTTAAAAATCAAATTTGCCTGAGATTGGTAAAACCTAGAGGCTATTTAAGGCGAAAAGAGGCGTGCCAAAATGCAAGTGAGTATACGGTCCATGTTTTAGTATAGCCCCCATATAGCCGATTTTATCCCAATTTCCCTGAAATGGAATCTAGAAGGTATTTTCGGTCAATAGAGAGGTGTGCCGAAAACGGTAAGTATCGGTCCGCTATTTTAGGTATAGCCCCCATAAGAACGCATTTCCCGATTTAACTCCTTAGGTTTCCTTAGAAGAAATTGTAAGTATTCTTCGGTATTAATGTCTCACAAAAACGGTATCGGGATTAAGTTTTTATCGTTCCATTCTGGTTAATGCCTCGCATATAAGACCATTTCACCTTCTCGAGAGTATAGAAGAGGCGCACCTGATCATGAAAATTTGGCTTTAAAAACTCAATGTAAAATTTTCAGATTTTATTTCTCGCGGTGAAAATCTACAGATTTAAGATTTTCAAATCAAGACGTTTATTTTTATTAACTTTCTTGGCACACTTACAAGAGATGTTTTAATGATTCCTCTTAAAACTCCACAAAAAACTGGTTCTTAAATAAATCCAGAATCTGATATAGTCTCTCTTACAGGGTAAAATCTTTAACATTCTTCTCGCCCCCTGAAGTGTACTGGTTGAAGCTGCTCTGCTTGATCGTCCTCAAACCCTCTGAAAATTTCAAAGGAAACCCTTAAATATTTGATTCATGGGTGGCGTGTTTAAGATTCGGCCCGGTCCGAACATTACTGCTGTATTATACATTGTTATCGATTATCTTGAAGAAGGGAAAAACGTCATCAACCAGTGACTAATTATATGAGCGTTATTGGAGGCATTTGAAGGTCGAAATCGCGCAAAACGGCCCCATATGAAGAAGAAAAAGTGTTTGTTCCACCAAGACAACGCACCGTGCCACACAGTCATATATGAGAACGATGGCAAAATATTCGAATTGGGCTTCGAATTGCTTTTCCCCATCGACCGTATTCTCCAGACTCTGGCCCCTAGCGACTTTTTCTTGTTCTTAGACTTCAATAGAATGCCGCAGGGAAAAAAATTTGGCTGCAATAAGAGGTGATCGCCGAAACTGAGCGCCTATTTTTTTGAGGCAAAAACCGAAGGAGTAATACAAAATGGTATCAAAAAAATTGGAAGGGTCGTTATAATCGTTGTATCGCTCTTGAAGGGAACTATGCTTGAATTAATAAAAACAGAATTTTATGACAAGAAAAATGTGTTTTATTCTTTGTAGACCGGGCGACTTATCAGTCAACCTTATATGCCCGTTTTTTAAATTCTCAATAATAGTTGTGTTCTTGAATAAGAATAAATTACACGGATCTAAATACTGAGCAAATTATGATATGCGTTGTGGAACGATTTGATTG
>PGFW01018558.1:57676-68407 GCA_003123925.1 Haematobia irritans | reverse complement strand
AGTTAGGATTTTGTTTTATTTGCTCTTTTCTAGGATATTGGGTAGGGGAAGTCCATAAACTTTATCGTTTCATGAAAATATTTCGATTTTTTTTTACGAAATAAAATTGATTTATAATTAAAATTTTGTCAAAATTTTATTTCTATGGAAAATTTTGCCAAAATGTTATTCTTATGGAAAATTTTGTCAAACTTTTATTTCTATAGAAAATTTTGTTGAAAATTTTATTTCTATAGAAAATTTTGTGAAAATTTTATTTCTATAGAAAATTTTATCAAAATTTTATTTCCATAGAAAATTTTATCAAAATTTTATTTCCATAGAAATTTTTCTCAAAATTTTGTTTCTATAAATTTTTTTCTCATAGTGTTGTTTCTATAGAAATTTTCTCACACTGTTGTTGCTATAGAAATTTTCTAACACTGTTGCTTCTATAGAAAATTTTGTCCAAATGTTGTTTCTATAAAAAATTTTGTCAAAATTGTTAATTCTCTAAAAAACATTGTCAACATTTTTATTTCTATAAAAAAATGTTGTGAAAATTTTTGTTTTATAGAATATGTTTTCAATTTTTTTTTTCTATAGAAAATTTTCTCAAAATGTTGTTTCTATAAAAAAAAATATTTTCATAATTTTATTTCTATAGAAAAATTTCTCATCCTCCTAATATATCACTGATTTTCCATCCCCCTAAATATATCACTGATTTTGCTCCGAAATCTTTCTTAGGTCGTTCATGTCTTCTGTTTCTTAAAATTTCTTAGTATTTCATTCGAATCTCATTCGCAAAACTTGAAAACTGCAAGGCCTTAGATCTCAAGTAGATATGCAATTTGAGCTGTATTTCAATACAGTTTCTTGGGTTTTCTTAGTGGGGACAAAAAATGCCACTATGGAAGTAGAAAGAAACCTAGAAATCTTAAGCGGATTTCAATTCCATTTGTCGCCGGCAAAGTTTCCAAATTTCTTTGAAGAAAACTCTTCTTTGTTTTTCTATCAACAAATACCCAGCCCAAAAAAAGTAAAATGTTCTAGAGGAGGGTTTTATTGCGTTGTTTATATGGCAATCTGCAATATAAGAAGAAATTAGGGATTACATGAAAGATGACAAATAGAAATAAAATTTTGACAACATTTTCTATATAGATAAAATTTCTATATAAATAAAATTTTGAGTACATTTCCTATATAAATAAAATTTTCACAAAATTATCTATAGAAATAAATTTTTCACATACTTTTGTATAGAAATAAAAATTCGAAAAAAAATTCTTATAGATACAAAAGTTTGACAAAATTTTCTTTAGAAATAAAATTTTGAAAAAAAAATTCTATAGAACTAAAATTTTTACATTTAATATAGAAATAACATTTAGGCAAAATTTTCTATAGAAATAAAATTTTTACAAAATGTTCTATAAAAATAAAATTTTGACAAAATATTCTATAGAAATAAAATCTTAACAAAATTTTCTACAGAAATAAAATTTTGACAAAACTTTCTATAGCAAATAAAAATTTTACAAAATTTTCTATAGTAAATAGAACTTTGACAACATTTTTATAGAAATAAAATTTTGTCAAAAATTATAGAAATAAAATTTTGTCAAGAATTATAAAAATAAAATTTTGCCAAATTTTCTATAGAAATACAATTTTGACAAAATTTTTTTATAAAAATGAAATCTTGACAAAAGTTTCTATGGAAATTAAATTTTGACAAAATTTTCTATAGAAATAAAATTTCGACAAAATTTTCTATCGAAATAAAATTTTCACAAAATTTTCTATAGAAATAAACTTTTGTAAAAAAAGTCTATAGAAATAAAATTGTGACAAAATTTTCTACAGAAAAAAACTTTGACAAAACTTTCTAGAGAAATAAAGTTTTGAGAAAATGTTCTATATAAATAAAATTTTTACAAAATTTTTTATCGAAATAAAATGTTCACAAAATTTTCTATAGAAATAAAATTTTGTAAAAAAGTCTATAGAAATAAAATTTGTGACAAAATTTTCTACAGAGATAAAACTTTGACAAAACTTTGTATATACCGTCGAACGGAACGGACGGTGTTTTTTCAATAGCGGATAAACTCATAGTAATAGGTACCTACTACGAATTTCAAGTGTGGTGGGATATTAAGCCACCATGCAGCGAAATTCCAAGTCATCCACTGGGTTGCTAACTTCCAGGCCCAGTGGACGGGTATCGACTGGAGTTATAAATCTGGGCAATGACCAAGAGTTAGGCCCAATTAGTCGACCTGTAGACGGGTCGACAGGTGGCGACACACTGACAAGTCGAACTTTTTCTAAGGTAACGACATCAAAAGGAGGTAATCCCTCACGAAAGAGATTCAAGGAACGCAGAAATGCTTTGTTTATCCTAAAGAAGTTAGGATCAGTCGACCCAAGCACGTTGTCGGCTAAACAAAGCGATTCCTTAAAATGGGCTCAAGGAATTCTTGAGACTGGAAAAAGGGAACGATCGCCGGATGAGCTGCCATCCTCCAAAAGGGATCAAAGATCGTTTGCCTCAGTTGCTAAAGATAGCCTTGTGATGGCTATCATTAATAAAGGAGCATTGGACGGTATGGTTCCAAAGCAAAAATGGGGGGAAATTGAGAATGCTCTATCTGTCGTCTACTCACAGGTACTGGAAAAGTTTCCCGGCCCAGATCCTCGACACCAAGAGGCTGGTTGGTATCAAGGACGATTTAAGCTAGATCGCATTTGAGGACAGAGGTCTATAGAAATGTTTTAAAGCTTGCTCTGATACTAATTGGTGAAGTTTGGGGAAGGAGCTGCTCTAGAGTTAGTCGAGAAGAAAGACATACCGGCTAGACCTAGAGCACATGCCTGGATACCTGCAAACCCTTCTGACCCTGAATCTATTTTAAATAGACTGAAACGATGCAATCCAGATCTTCCAACAGCTGATTGGAAGGTTGGCCGTTTGGATGAAGTGGATGGACCAAGACGGCATGCAGTGTTTATATTGAACACTCAGTCTTTGCCACATCTAGCAAAGTCCAGGGCCGTGTATGTTATGGCTTTCATTATATCCAAATGAAGGTATATAAAAACGATCAGCTAAAGGATTCAGAAATGGACAAGCCTCTGTCTGAATCAGAAGTAAGCGGATCCTCTTGCGAAGTCGAGGGAGATACCAAAGTTGAAGACATGGATAGATACCGTATGCGTGAGGAGGCTTCTATTGCCTCAGAACTCACCAAAGTCGAACCTATGGTTATTGCGAGAGTCACCGATATCTCTGAAGAGGACATTCTTGATGACTCGATCGAAGCGGCTGATGTGACGTTGTTTGAAAATCTCGATGGTCCTACGGATCCTCCAGATAAATCTTCATCATTGTAAGGCTGCATGTGCTGCCTTAAAAGTTCTCCTGATGAAAGGGGACATAGATATAGTTCTTATTCAAGAACCATATGTTTACAAAAACAAAATATGTGAATTAAGTACTCCGGGGTTCAAACTATTGCAGTATACTGGTAATGATGTAAATCGAGCCTGTATAATTGCTAAAAACGAGCTCAATTTGTTTCTGCTTCCCTCAATGTGCAATACAGACACTGTCGTTGCAAGTTTAGAAATAGCCAAATGCAAATATTGGGTATCTTCGGTCTACATGGGACATGACAGGGAGATGCCTCCATATGCCGTTAAGACCTTAGTGGAGGAGTCACTGAAAACAAAGGCGAAACTCATTATGGGATGCGATGCGAATGCACATCATAGTATATGGGGAAGTAGTGATACTAATGCAAGGGGAGAGTCGCTAATAGAGTTTATTTTGCGTACTAATATCTGGTAGTTTGCAACAAGGGAATGTCCCAACCTTTTGTCACTAAAAACAGGCAAGAGGTTTTGGACATCACCTTGGCCTCGCAAGAACTAAATGAAATGATATCTGAGTGGCAGGTTTTAAGTGAACACAGCTTCTCAGATCATCGCTACATCAGTTTCAAATTTGACGTTCATATCACCAAGACCATATTTCCGCCAAATGTTAGGAAAGCTGACTGGAATAGGTATAGGGAATCGTTCAATATGATGATACCGGAAATAACAGAGACAAATATGAGAAATGTGCAAGATATCGAAACACGCAGTGGAGCGGATTACTAAGGCCTTCAACATCTCACTGAAAGCTGCATGCCCTAGAGGAAAGCCAAGGGGGAAACATCGACCACCATGGTGGTCTACGGAATTAAGTAATATGAGGAAATCCTGCAGGAAAAGCTCTTTAAACAAGCAAAGTCCACCAGAGCCCTGAGACTGGGACGTTTACAAGAAAGAATCTGAGAGGATACAAGCGAGAACTTGAGAAAGGCTCAGCATAACTCTTGGATGCTTACTGCAGCAGTATTGAGAATAACGTCGAGGCTTCCAGACTACGGAAGGTTTCTAGCATCCACCAACTCCGCTCCAGGTTTCATTAAAACATCGCGAGGCAATTGGACAACGTCCAGTAAGGAGACGCTGGAGTTACTATTGGAACACAATTTTCCTGGAAAATCAGACGGTTGAACCATGTACTGGCGGTGTCCACAGTTGCTCAGCCGTCGTTTCCTGTCGAGGAAATTGTATGCGAAACTAGAATAAGATGGGCCGCTAAATAGCTTTTGGACCATTTCAAATCCCCTGGACCTGATGGAATTATCCGGCGGAGAAGTTACAAGCTGTAACTGACAAAATTATCCCCTGGTTGTCGTGATATATAAAGGAGTATTCAACTTATCATATATCCCAGGAAAGTGGAGGGAAACAAAAGTCGTTTTCATACCTAAAGCGGGAAAAGCCTCTCACTCGAGGGCGAAGGATTTCCGACCAATCAGCTTATCCTCATCCTCTACTAAGAACTCTTGGAGAGGATGATAGATATTTATCTTAGAACTAGCATCGATTCAAGTTTGTTCTCGAAACGACAGCATGCATACTCGAAGGGCAGGTCTACTGAGACCGCACTACATGAACTAGTCAGCTTTATTGAAAGCTCACTATCTGTCAAAGAATACACAATCGTGGCGTTTCTAGACATCGAAGGGGCGTTCAATAATGTCCATCCGAGCTCGATATTAAATGGACTGACAACTCTGAATGTTGATCCATGTATACTCAGGCTGTTAGACGAACTGCTAATGAAGAGACGTATTTCAGCCACACTAGGACAAGCAAACATACAAAGGTATGTGAACAGAGGCACTCCCCAAGGAGGAGTCCTATCACCTCTTCTTTGGAATGTTGCTATAAATAGCCTTCTGGTTACTCTAGAAAAAGAAAGGATAAAAGTGGTGGCATACGCAGATGATGTGGCTCTGGCAGTCAGGGGAAAATTCCCATCCACAATCAGAGATATTATTCAGAGGGCCCTCCGGATGACTGAGAAATGGGCGAAAGACAATGGTCTTGGGGTAAATCCTGCAAAGACAGAATTAGTCATGTACTGCAACGATCGCAAAACTCCCACGGTTAGGCCTATTTCCTTAGGGGGTATTGAAATTCCCTTTGGTGAATGTGCAAAATACCTTGGCGTTATTTTGGACAGGAAGCTGAACTTTAAGCTTAATATTGAAGAAAGGGCGAGAAAGGCAACTGTAGCTTTGTACTCGTGCAAAAAGGCAATAGGAAAAAAGTGGGGACTGAAACCAAAAATTGTGCATTGGCTAATACACGGCAGTGGTTTAGACCTATAATGCTATATTGGTGTTGTAGTCTGGTGGCCGGCACTTCAGAAACCGACTTGTTTAGATAAATTCAGCGTATGGCTGTTTGTGTATTTCAGGCGATTCAGCAAGACAGGAACAAATTTCCTTAATGTCGGTGCTGCAATCTATTGCCTTTAGACATGTTTGGCCAAACAGTCAGCTGCAACAACCGGCTTGTGCGGTTGCGCGAAACTATCGCTGTGGGTCGGAAAAAGGTTACGGTCAACAGTTCTGTCTTCAAAAACAATGCCAGATGTGCCCTAACGTTAGTGGATTACACATTTGGCGAGTCCACTTTTCGACAAAAAGTTTGAGACTCTAATTCCCAACAGTGAGGCGTGGTGCACACAGACCCCGGGGAATAAAGAATATATAGATTTCTAACACTGATGCTCCAAATTGGTAATGGAAATGTGAGGGTTCGGATATATATCTAATGATCTGGAAACTCTCGAATAGCGAAAAGATTACCTAATCACTGTAGTGTTTTTTCCAAGGCTGAAATATTAGCAATAAAGAGAGGTGGCGAATTGGCTGAGAAGTTATGCTTCCAAAAAATGTGAGCATTAATATATACTCAGACAGTCAACCTGCCAATAACAATCCTTGGACTCTGTGTTCCTCAACTCCGAAACGGCCATCGACTAGCCGCAATCTCCTCAATGAGATTGTGCTTAAGCAGTACAATATTCACCTATATATGGGTGTCGGCCATAGGAACAATACGCGGGAACTGCGAAGCGGATTGAGTTGGCTAAGGCTAGGGACTACCTTACATATTCCAGGGAACTTAGAATTTGTTGGTTATGCCGCAGCTACCTGCAAGCGTCATGCTGCGTGAGAAGGCTGTTTATGAATGGCACATGTTCGAATGGGAGAATTTGCCAAGGGTTGTAACGACACCAAAGCAATATATGGCCCATTTTCAACTTAAACCGCAACACTTAGATATGCTAATGTTTCTCGACGACGTCCAGATATCACTCTGATATCTGCTTATAACGGGTCGCTGCCTGATAGGCGATTTTGCCAAAAAACTATTGGCGGAAGAATACAGATGACTATATGTATGAGCTGTCATAATGCGCGGAGGAAAAAGATCAATTAAACACCTCCTTGTGTGATGTCCTGCATTTTTGTGTTTAAAGCGCAAGCAACTTTTTAGGAGCATTATAGCTCAGAATTACTCGGGGCGGATCTGCGAAAAACGTTAACTTAAGCAGTCTGCTAACTGTTTTTGAACAAATCTGTTTGGTTCAGACAAAGAAAATAATCAAGAGAAGGTCAGCGGTTAACAACTAGAAGTGCCCAATATGTAATTAGGTACTTTTAGTTAATGTGGTATCACAACATGGACTGATAGTCTAAAGTGAGCCTGATCTTAATTCGGGCTGCCACTTTTAACCTACCTAACTAACCTTGTCATAGAAATAAAGATTTTTGAGAAAATGTTCTATATTAAATAAAATTTTGACAAAGTTTTCTATAGAAAATAAATATTTTTGACAAAATTTTCAATAGAAAATCAAATTTCATCAAACATTTCCTATTCAAAAAAAAAAATTGAACTAAAATTTTCTATAACAAATAAAATCTTTGAAAAATAATTTTACTATAGAAATAAAATTCTTTACAATTTTCTATAGAAATAACTACTTTGAAAACTTTCCTATAGAATATAAAATGTTTAAACAAAATTTTCTAAAAAAATAAAATCTAACAAATTTTCTAAAGAATAAAAATTTCAGACAAAAATTTTCTATCGAAATAATATTTTTGCACAATATTCTATAGAAATAAAATTTTAACAAAAGTTTTCTTTAAAAAATGAAATTTTGAACAAAATTTTCTATAGAAAATAAAAATTTTGAACAAAAGTTTCTATAGAAATTAAATTTTGACAAATTTTTCTAAAAGAATAAAATTTCGACAAAATTTTCTACTCGAAATAATTTTCACATAATTTTCTATATAAATAAAATTATGTTAAAAAAAAGTCTAATAGAAATAAAATTTCGACGAAATTTTCTGTAGCAAGTAAAGATTTCACAAAATTTTCTATTAGATAATACAAATTTGAAAAAAAAATTACTATAGAAAATATAATATTGACAAATCTTTCTTATAGAAATAAAATTTCGACAAATTTTGTATCCAAATAAAATGTTCAACAAAATTTTCTATTAGAAATAAAATTTCGTAAAAAAAATCTATTAGAAATAAAATTTTGACAAAACTTTTCTATAGAAATAAAATTCTGAGAAAATGTTCTATATAAATAACATTTTGACAAATTTCTTTATCGAAATAAAATTTTCACAACATTTTTTATAGAAATCAAATTTTCACAACATTTTCTATCAAAAAACAAAAATAAAAAAAATTTGGACAAAACGATTTCTATAGAAATAAAATTTTTTGAAAATTCTTTTCTATAGAAATAAAAAAATTTTACATTCTTTCTATTAGAAATAACACTTTGACAAAAATTATCTATAGCAATAAAAGTTGGTCCTGACAAAAATTTTCTATAGAATCAAATGTTGACAAAATTTTTTTATAAACAAATAAATTTTTGGCAAAACCCTTTCCTATAGAAATAAAATATTAAAAAAAAATGTTCTATAAAAATAAAATCTTACAACAAAATTATCTAAATGAAATAAAATGCGTTTGACAAAATTTTTTCATAAAAAAATAAATTTTTGACAAAGACTTTCTATAGAAATAAAGGTTAACAAAAATTTCTATAGAAATAAAATCTTAACATAAATTTTCTAAAGAAAACTAAATTGATCGACAAAAATTTTCTATCGAAATAAAATTTAACAAACAGTTTCTTTAGATAATGAAATTTTGACAAACATTTTCTATAGAAAATAAAAATTTGACAAAAGTTTCTATAGAAACTTAAATTTTGACAAAATTTATCTAAAGAAATAAAATTTCGACATAATTTCTTATCGAAAATAATATTTTCACCAAAATTTGTCTATAGCAAATAAAATTTCTGTACAAAAAAGTCTTATAGAAAAAAAAATTTTGACCAAAACTATAGGAAATAAAATTTTCGACAAAATTTTCTATAGAAATAAAATTTTTTGAAAAAAAAATAAATATAGAAATAAAATATGTACAAAACTTTTTATAGAAATTAAAATTTTGACAAAACTTATCTTAATAGAAATTAGAATTTCGACAAAATTCTTCTACCGAAAATAAAATCTTAACAAATAATTTTCATATAAGACAATTAAATTACTTGCAGCAAAAATTTTTCTATATGCCAAATAAAATTTAAGAAAAATTTTGCTACGAAGTCTATTTCGCTATCATGTAAAAATTCTAATCTAATACATTGGATGCTGCATGAGGAATGTGCCGTAAATTCCGAAACGGTGCGAATCCAACTCCAACCAATCTTGCAAAGTCATATAGGGCTTCTGTCAAATAAATTTTTGACAAACATGGTTAAAAGCCATACACTTGTAGTTTACCCAATGGCATGGGTTTTAAGCTTGAAATCAAAAACAAAACAATCAATGATTGAAGAGGTACATATAACTCTCCTACGCCACGCACCATAACTTATAATAACTCATAATCCAGAGACAGCATTCCATCGCATCCTATCTCGGCATACCTCACGCACAGATATTCTCGGCAGCGTCCAGTCATACCATTGCCGACTACCCTAATTCAGAGAGTAGGGGATTCCCACCATCACTATCATCATGGCTTTCAGTGGCATCTTTATCGCTTTTCTAGTCTTTTTATTTCGTTGACCATAAACTTCCGTTTTGGATGATGGAGCGGGGGCCAAACAGTCAGATAAAAGCAAAAAAAAGTGGCTATGACAATTGGTCCCCTTTTTGTATTTTGGTCGGTGAAAAGTGTTTGGGCTTAAATTGTTTTATTGTTTTACCCAAAAAACAAAAAAAACTTACGAACTGAGAAACCCTTTTTCCATATGTGTATAACCGACCGCCAACACATCACTTCGTCCAACCCCTCCTCCCATCTCCTATTCATTTTGGTCATCTCTATTGTGATTGTTGTCATTGTTCTTGTGTGATTGCTACATTAATCCCTTCAAAATTTGTCACCTCTGAGAATTTGTTTAGCCTTTTTGTCCTGTTTCCTCTTTTTGCCTGGGATCTCTATTTGTTTTACTACAGCCATTTTTCGGGCAAACAAACAAAATCTCTTAAAAATCGTCTTTTTGTATTTTGTGGCAACTGACCGTAAAAGACTGTGTTTTGTTTTTATTTTTGTTATAAGAATTTCATCAGCGGACATGGGAAGCAATCCATGTAGTCGTGTGTATAGATAATGTTTGGCTGATGTGAACCTTGAGGATCGCCTTCGTTGCCGCTTGTCATTTCATAAGATAAAAGTCCAAATCCTTTAGCGAAAAATAAAAAAAATAATACACGCAGTTTTATTATTTTTAAATCTTTTTAAGACTTATTACTCATACCGTTTGTAGCAAAATTCACCATTACCAATTAACGCTAATGGCACAGTGGGAGATTCTAAAAATTATTCTCTCTGCAAAACATCTGAGGAAATTACATGGTTGCGATAAACATGTTACGATGTTTCCAGCCACACAAAAACATTAGCTACTGGAGACCTGTTTGTGTTTTAATCATTTCCCCTCTTTGTTTAAAAAGGGCTGAATTTCTTAGCTCAATGACAAGGTAGTCGGAGCCAAAGACCTTTTTTTATATTCATATCTTCTTAAAGGTATCCTCCTAGAACGAAGTGGAGTACGTCATGCCGGACAACTTTTCGAAATCTCGCGAACATATATGTAAAATTACATTTTTTCCGTTTCGAAAAGTTGTTGTCAACCCAAGGTATGTTTCTGTTAAATAAAGTTTCTTTGGATCGGCTCGTGGGCGCCCAAAACTATGCTCTATAAATACAACTGCTTGATTGTATGCGTTGCGTTGATGGCTATATGATAATTGTCAGCTGCTGACAATAACAGCTA
>PGFW01018558.1:22902-37548 GCA_003123925.1 Haematobia irritans | reverse complement strand
CAAGAGGAGTGTATCTTCAGGGACTACCAGCTATCTTGATATCGTTACCTCAGAAAGGGTTCAACTTGCCAAAAAGGTGTCGCAGGTTGGTCTACCCGACCATCACTTTTAGTCATGATCAAAGTGATAAAGTTTTAAGAGTAAATCGTCTACAGGTCCTTTGAAAGTGCGCATTGATGTTCATTGCATGGTGGCTTGATTTTCATCACAAGTTTAATAGTAAATATGTACATATTACGTAATTGGATAATTCGATTAAAAAAACATCTGGTAGAGATTTATTTACAGACGAATATGGCATGGTGTTAGAAGATATATACTATCATTGCGGGTCGCAAACAAATTAGAAAATTACAAACACAAATAACTCACACAACCGGAATTGAAATCGAAAATAATTAAATCTGTCTATACCCACATTGCAGCACCCAGGAACTTGCACCGGAAATGAAAAAGCGATCTTGGAATGTCTACATGATGCTTCAGAGCCTATGCGTATGGTACAAGTAGAACGTTCTATTAATTACCAACTCTTCTTATTACGGGACGTGAATTATTTTGATTGGAAAATAGCATATAATAATAGTAGCGAGATATGTCTTCAAAAGGTCGCCGACATATAAAATATTTTTATAATGATCTTTGCAATTGACAAAATCGAAATGCCTCATACTACTCACAAAATACATTTACACGAAGATCGAGCAAGACCTCAAAATAATTCAGTTCGCCAGCCAGAGTTGAAACCGTGGACCGTATGTGCTCGTTTCCAGGGTCAACGTCAGGGACGCAGCCACCTCCAGCATACTGGTCCGACAACCATAACGTGTGATTCTAACCAATTTCTTCTGATTTCATCATAATAAATAATAATAAAACCGCAAAGCAAGCCATATTTTAATCTACTCGGTTCTTGCCTAAATATAATTTTCCTGTGACGAACCCTCTCTACGGAGTATACCACAGCATCCTAGGGACACCTGCCATTTGAAAATAAATACCCTTTGTCGTAGACACATTTTCTCGTACAGTTCTCCGTCTTTGGAACTCATTGCCATCCCACGGAATACATAACTAGTTGATAGCACCTAAAAAAAAATTAAAAATGAAAATTTTCCATATTTTTCTCTTAATATTTGTTTAGATATTTGTTACCATAAATAAATAAATTACCGCCGGCGCGTGAGTTCGTAGATAGGTACTTTCTTTACAGTGAAACTCCAAATTTAAAGGCTCCTTCATGACTGGCATTGAGTTCATAGGAGGCTTCGTGATTTACCGAGAAATTTGTCTATCAGACACCAAGGTATTTCAATAATTTAATGCAGGTGTGGCCAGTGTCCCCTGGCTATGCCTTGGTATACTTACCGGTGAGAGGGGTTCGTCACAGAAATTTATATTTACCAAGACCCGAGTTAGATAAAATATTGTTGCATTTCCGGTTTATTATTATTTATTGATGAATTCAGAAGAATTTGGTTTAGAATCACACGTTTATTGGGTTACGACGCTATTGCTGGAGGTGGGCTGCGTTATCCCTGAACGCTGACCTGAACGGACACTACGTCCAACGGTTGTCAACTCTGCTGGTCGAACGTGAAATTATTTTTTAGGGCCTCTGCTCGATCTTCGTGTAATTTATTTTGATGGAGTAGTATGAGGCATTTTCGATTTTAGTCAATTTGCAAATATATTATAAAAATTTTTATATTGTCGGCGACCCTTGTTGAAGACATTATCTCGCTATATTATTAATATGCTATTTTCAATCAAAAAATTCACATCCGTATAAGGAGAGTTGTATTAATAAAACCGTTCTTTGTACATATTGCGTCTCATAGGGCTCTGAAGCATTCCATGTAGACATTTCCAAGATCGCTTTTCATTTCCCGTGCAAGTTTCTTGGTGCTTGCCATTGTGGAGTATTTATAGACAGAGTTTAATAATTTTTGTTTTCAATTTCCGTTGTGTGAGTTTATTTGTTTTTTGAATTTTCTAAATTTGTTATCGACCCGCAATGATAGTATATATCTTCTAACAGCCAATGCCATTATTTCGCTCTGTAATAATCTCTACCAGATGTTTTTTTAATCGCATTTATTTCCAATTAACGTAATAGCGTACATATTACGATTAAGTGTGATGGAAAATCAAGCCACCATCAATTGAACATCAATTGTGCAACTTCAAGGACCTGTAGACGGATTACTACTCTAAACTTATTTCACTTTGATCAATGACTTAAAAGTGATGGTCGGGCTCGACCACTGCGACACCTTTTTGGCAAGTTGAACCTTTCCTGAGGTAACGCATATCAATAGCTGGTAGCTCCCTTGAAGATTACACCTCCTTCTTGAACACAGGAATTGCTGTGTTTATGCTAAGAAATTGGGATCAGTCGAGCCAACTATGTCTTCGGTCTAAGCAAAGCAAATTCCTTTAAAACTGAGCGATAGGAAATTCTTGAAGCTCCGTTGAGGTTGGCGACGTTACTATATTATCGGTCTATCATGACAAAACTTTGGTCCATAATTATCTATAGCCTCCTATAATGTAATAGGTACATATTTATGATTGTTAGTAGAAAATCAAGCCATCATGCAACGAAATTCAATGTCATCCACTGGGCTTATCAACTTAGGGCCTGGACGGATTCGTCTAAATGTTTTCCTAATTTGAGCAATTGACCAATGGTCCTATTAGTCGAACCAGCTAGAAGAATCGACAAACTGCGACACCTTGCTTTTGGTAAGTCGAACCTTTACCTAAGTAACGATATCAAAAGCTGGTATATCCCTCAAGAAGAGGTTTAAGAAACCCTGAAATAGCGTGTCTTTATTCTAGAAAAAAATAGAGAATCAGTCGCCAGCATCATAGGGCAATGTCTTCGGCTAAGCAAAGCAATTCCTTAAAATTGGTGCCGCTAGAAAATTCTTGAAGCTGAATGAGATAACTTATATTCTGTCTTCTAACAAACCATTGCAGAAAATTGCTCCACAATTATCTATTGCATCCATTTAGCGTAATTAGCGGTACATATTCACGATTAAGCTGTTGATGGAATCAAGCCACCATGCCAATGAAAATCAATGGCAAACTTCAGGGGACCTGTTTAGACGGCATTTACGCTAACTTATCACTGATACATTGATTCTAAAAATTGATTTGGCGGCGACCACCTGCGAACACCTATTTTGGAAGGTTGAAGGTAAACGATATCAATTAAGCTTGGTATTTCCCTTAAAGTAAACCTCTTTCTTTGAACGCAGGAATGCTGTGTTTATTGCTAAAGTATGTAGGATCAGTTCGACCAAGCATGTCTTCGCGTTTAAGCAAAGCAATTCCTTAAACAGAGTGCTGAATTTTATTGAAGCTGAGTTGGCGTATGCTAGCATATTTCTCTTCAATCACCATTGCAAAATTGGTCCATATTCGTCCATAATTATCTATTAGCCTCCTACAATGTAATAGGTTTACGTATTACGATTAATTATGTTATAGCCTCCATAGCAATGCAATAGGTACGATTTACGATTTTCAAGTGGTTCAAGTCATCATGCCAACGAAATTTCAATATCATTCCACTGGGTATCAACTTCAGGGCTAGGGAACGGATTTCGTCTGTGAAGTTACCAAGCTTTACCAAATGTGACCCAAAAGATATTGCTCTATTAATCGCGACCAGTGAAGGGTTGACGGATTTGCGACACCTCTTTTTGGGCAAGTCGCAAGGTAACGATGTCAAAATGCTAGGTAATCCCTCAAGAAAGAGGCGTTAAGAAACACAGAATGGTGGCTTGTTACTAAAAAAAATTAGGATCAGTCGATGCAACACATGTTGTCGACTAAAATCGGTTGGCAAGGAATTCTTGAAGCTGCATCGAGTTTGGGATGTTTACTATTTGTATTTTAACAACCATGTAAAATTGCGCCCCATGCTATACTCTACCATCCTCCATATAGCGCTAACAGGTACAATTATTACGATTTTTCAAGGCTGTGGTACATTCAAGCCGGCATGGTTGATAGCACGGTTGCCACTCGATGCCAAAACTAATCTTACCAAAATGGAAGTAAATTTTAACCAAAAAACTACCAAACAATACAATTTATTTTCCAAAATTATTTATTTCTATAGGAATATCTTTGACAAAATTTTTATGTCTATAGATATTTGCTCAAAATTGTATTGCCTACAGAAAATGTTGTTCAAAGGTTATTTCTATTTAGAAAAAAAAAATTTTGTTCAAAATTTTCTTTCTTAGGAAAAATCTTGTCAATATTTTATTTCTATAGAAAATTTCGGAAAAAATTTATATTTTCTAATAGATTTTTTTTTTCCAAAATGCATTTTTATTTCTGTGGAAAAATTTTTTGTCAAAATTTATTTCTATTGAAAATTTGTCAAAATTTTATTTTCTATAGAATTTTTGTAAAAATTTTATTTTCTATAGGAATTTTTTTGTCAAAAATGGATTTCTATGGCAAATTTTTTGTCAAAATTTTCTTTTCTATAGAATATTTGTCAAAATTTTATTTCCACAGCGAAATTTATTTCAATAGAAAATTTTGTCAAATTTTATTTCTATAGAAACTTTTTGGTCAAATTTTATTTCAATAGAAAATTTTTGTCAAATTTTTGTTCTATTTGAAAATTTTTGTCAAAATTTTATTTCTATAGAAATTTCTGTCAAATTAAATATTTCTATAGCAATTTTTTTTTTTCAAAATTTTTTTCATATGGGAAAGGTCTATTTGCTGTCAAACAAATTTGAAGCAAGTTTCTTCACCCAAAAAACAATTTTTCCAATTTATACAAAATGTGCAAATTTTTTCCAAAATTATTTATAATCTCGTTAAACTTTTACAAGAATTGTCATTCTCTATAGATTTTGTAAATTCTCTAATGTAAAATTTTTATAGTCTTATAATTATTTATAAATCTTGAACTATGCATAAATTGTTCCAATTCTTTCTATAATAGTCAAATTTTCAATTTTGAAATTACAAAAATGCTAATGTATTTCTATAAAATGAAATTTATTTCTATAGAATTTTGTCAAAAAATGATTTGTTAATTGGAAAATTTTGTCAAAATTTTATTTCTTAGAATATATTTGTCAAAATTTTATTTCCATTAGAAAATTTTATTAAAATTTTATCTGCATTTAGAAAATTGTTGCCAAAATGTTATTTTCAATAAGAAATATTTTCTCATAATGTTATTTGTTATATGAAGATCTTTTGTCAAATTTTAATTTCTATAGAATTTTTTTTTTGTCAAATTCGCTATAGAAATCTTTGTCAAAATTTTTATTTCAATTAGAAAATTTTGCCAAATTGGATTTCTATAGAATATTTTTTTGTCAAATTTTTTTCTATAGAAAATTTGTCAAATTTTTTCTATAGAAAATTTTGTCAAAATTTTTGATTCTATAGAAAATCTTGTTTGTAAAAAATTTTATTTCTTATAGAATTTTTTTTTTTCAAAAATTTTACTTCTAGGGAGAGGTTCTTTTTTTGCTTCCAAAATTGGTAAGCCAATTTTACCAAAAACAATTTTTTCCAAAAATTTTATTTCTATAGAATATCGCTGTCAAAATTTATTTTTATCAAATTCTGTTCAAAATTTTATTTCTATAGAATTTTGTCAAGATTTTATTTGCCTATAGAAATTTTGTCCCAAATTTTCTTTCTACAGAAAATTGTTCCAAATTTTCTTTCTACAGAAAATTTTGTCCAAATTTTCTTTTGTACAGAAACATTTTTGTCACAAATTTTATTTCCTTATAAAAATTTTGTCAAAATTTTTATTGCTATAGAAATTTTTGTCCAAATTTTTTTTCTAACAGAAAATTGTTGTTCAAATTTTCTTTCTACAGAAAATTTGTCCAAATTTTATTCATATAGAAAATTTTTGTCAAATTTTATTGCCTTATAGAAAATTTTGTCCAAATTTTCTTTTCTACAGAAAATTTTCGTCCGAATTTTTCTTTCTACAGAAAATTTTTTGTTCATAATTTTCTTTCTTATAGGAAAATCTTGTCAATTATTTTATTTCTGTAGAAAATTTGTTTAAAATTTATTTTCTATAAAAATTTTTGTCGAAAATGGTCATTTCTATACGAAAATTTTTGCAACATTTTTATTTCTATATGTAGAATATTTTGTCAAAATTTTATTTCCATAGAAATTTTATTTAAATTTTACTTCTATATAAACATTTTTTTGTCAAATTTTATTTCAATAGAAAATTTTATGTCAAATTTTTATTTCTTATAGAAAATTTTTTGTCAAAATTTTATTTCAATAAGAAAAATTTTTGCCTTAAATGTATTTCTATTAGAAAATTTTGTTCAACATTTCTTATTTCAATAGAAAATTTATTTGTCAAAATTTTATTTCTATAGAAATGTTTGTAAAATTTTTTTTCTAATAGAAAATTTTGTTTCAAAATTTTTATTTTTTAGTAGAAAAAATGTTTGTCAAAATTTTATTTCTAAAGAAATTTTTGTTCAAAATTTTTATTTTTATAGAAAAATTTTTGTCAAAATTTTATTTTGTAAGAAAGGTCTCTTTCAAGCCAGATTTACTGAAGTTAAGCTCTCAATTTAATGTTTTTTAATATTTAAACAAATTGTCGACACTTTGTTTTCATCGGCATTTCCCCATCACGAGCCACTGTTACTCCTAGAAATCTCTCATCAACCGCATTATTGTCAATTAATTATTAAGCTCACAAACCTTCAATCAGTCTTTTTTTAAATTTTATTACTTTTGAAAATTTCTTGTAAAACCTAATATTTATAGTATCTATATATCGTAGTCCTCGCTTTTCTTCATTTGTTTTTCACCAAACTTCAACAATACCTTACTTCTAGTTTATTTGAAAATAAAAATCCCAGACGAGTATGATCATTTTTCAAAAAATTCTAACTATTCTTTCAAAAAGCCTTTTTATACGGTTTGTGGTTTTGCCGCTGTTGTTCATTTCCTATCGCCTATATACATGGTCCATTAATATTGTCAACATTTAATGACAGCCAGTGCCGCCAAGTGGTGGTATGGTAAGGCTCAATTAATTACCAATGCCTCTCAAAGAGTTGAGGATGTCTCAGAACTAAGAGCTACGAAATAAATGAAATTTGCGAAGAAATAATAATAATTTATTAAAAATGCAACAAAACGTTATTAAATTTTTATACAAGCTTAATTGCTGTCATTCATTTATATAAAGCCAGATACACAACGATGATGGGTAATTGTCTATACGAAATGCCGAGGTTTTTGAATAAAAATGTAGGCATGATAATATCCTACTCGGCTGTGACATATGGGACATTTTAAGGATGCGCTAAAACACGAAAAGAATGCATTAAAAATATATTTCAGCAATTCTTAAAAAAAAATATTTAAATTATAATAAAAAAAAATTAAATTAATAAACAAATAAACTATTTGTTTATATAAATTTTAAATTATTTTTTAAAATTTTATATTAAATATAAAGACAGCTTAAATTTAAGATGCAATTCCATTAAATTAATTTAAATTAAATTAATAATAACGTAAAAAATGTAATATATTAAAAATTGCTAAGAAATACTGCATTTTCGTTTATTAACTTCGATGTGAGACTTTAACTTGTTTCGATATTCTCTATAAAATTGGGACACGCCACCACCTCCTTAACTTTCTGTTAACTGATTTTTCAATTTCACTTAATTAAAAACATAATCTTCGAACCATTAAAACATATTAAATGGCTCACATAAAATTTAATGTTTGTAATTCTCTTACCATTAATTAAACTTTTCTCTACAAATTTTCAAACATTAACGAGGGCTGTTAATATGTTCCAGTTTTATCTAAGGGAAAATTTTGCGCATTGGCATTTTTGGCCTATCTTTGAAATAAAATGCCAATATATGCGTCACGGTTGTTTTTTTTGTTTGTAGGGCTTGCCCATTTAAACATCCAATTGAAGAAAAGAAATACGCATCGTCATTTCAAATATTAGGTGAAGAAAGAGTTTGGTTCGTGGAGAGGAGATTAACAGAGGGGTTGCGGGTTTAAAAATGTGTTTTCTTAAGAAGTTTCGAAAGTAGCTTAGAAAAGAAAATATCGACAAAACAACAGGGTATAAACGATGGAAGCAATTTTATAATAACAATAGTAAAAAAAAATACTAATCTTCATTAAATCAGCGGTAATAAAATTACTCATTTTCCATAACAAACTAAGCTGTTTTTCAATTAAAGTTTGTGTTAATTCTTAGGGTTTTTTTTTTTTGACTAATAATGATGTGTCATGTTTTTATGACATGGCTTTATTGATTAGAATGCCATCGCAGCTTTGAATACACCAATGGCAATCGCTTTCCCAATTTTCAGTATTCCAGTTTTTAGTTTATCTTCGCTCACATATCATTTTTTAAATTATTTTTCATATAAAAAAATTCTCGATTTTTTCTGTAAACTAAAAATAAAATTTTTACAAAACTTTCTATAGAAGATAACATTTTTGATTACAAATTTTCTACTAGAACTAACATTTTGACAAAACTTTCTATAGGAAATAAAATTTTTGATAAAAAATTTTCTATAAGAAATAAAATACTTGAAAAATATTTTCTATAGAAATACAATTTTGGAGGAAAAATGTCTTAACAAATATTAATTTTAAAGAAATTTTTCTTGCTAGAAGTAAAAAATTTGTGACAAAATTTTTATAGGACATTAATTTTTTTTGTGAAAAAAAAAATTTTTTGACAAAATTGTTTACAGGAATAAAATTTGACAAAATGTCTATAGCAAATTAAAATTTTACTATAGAAACAAAATTTTGAAAAAAATTGTTTACAGGGAATTTTAAAATTGTTGAAACAGCTCTCCATCCAAAGCATTCAAAAACAACAATATAGAAATAAAATTTTGACAAAATTTTTTATAGAATATTAAAATTTTCGAGAAAATTTCTATAGAAATAAATGATAAAATTTTCTATGAAATATAAAATTTTGAGAAATTCCATAGAAAAAAATATTGATAAAATTTTCTGTAGGAAATAAAATAATTGAACAAATTTTTCTGTAGGAAATAAAATGGTTGATAAAATTGTTTACAAATACTATAGAAATAAAGTTTTGAGAAATACTATTAGAAAATGGAAATCTGTTGAAAAATTTAGAATAAATTTTTTTAGATAAAATTTTCTTAGAAACAATTTTGAGAAATTTTCTTTAGCCAATAAAATTTTGAAAATTTCTTAGAATTAAATTTTGAGAAAATTTTCTTTTATAAAATTTGAGAAAATTTATAGAAATAAAATTTTTAAAAAATTTTCTATGCAATAAAATTTTGAAAAATTTCTTAGAATACATTGAAAATTTCTGAGAAAAAAAATTTGAGAAATATTCTACAAATAATAATTTAGAAATTGTCTAAGAAAAAATTTGATTAAATCTTTTCTTAGAATAAAATTTTGAGAAAATGTTCTGTTAGAACAAAATTTGGAAATTTTCTTGTAGAAATAAAATTTGTTAAAAAAATTTTTCTGTTAGAAATACAATTTTGCAGAAATATTTTTTCTATACGAAAAAAATTTTGACAAAATATTCTATTGCGAAATAACAATTTTTGACAAAACTTTTCTATAGAACATGGAAATTTTGACAAAATTTCTCTATAAAATTAAAATTTTGACACAATTTTCTATAGAAATACAATTTTGAAAAAATTTTCATATAGAAATACAATTTATGACACAATTTTTCTATTAGAAATATTAATTTTGGCAATATTTTTCTACAAAAAAATTAAGTTTGACAAAAATTTTACTCTATAGCTGATAGCCTAATGTAGCTATGCTCAGATCTTTTCTCTATTATTCTTTTATTATTTACTATAAGTTTAATAAATAAATAAATAATAAAAATTTTTAGATAAATTTTCTATGGAAATATAAATTTTGACAAAATTTTCTATAGGAAATGAAATATTTTGGCCCAAAATTTTTCTGTAGAAATTAAAATTTTTGACAAAATTGTTTCTATAAAAATAAAATTCCTGACAAATTTTCTATGAGAGGAAAAAATCTTGATGGAAAATTGTTTACAGGAATAACATTTTGACAAAAAGTTCTATAGAAATAAAATTTTCCTATAGAAACAAAATTTTTTTTAGAAAATTTTCTAAAATTTGAACAAATTGTTTACAGATATAAATTGTGACAAAAATTCTATATGAATATCAAATTTTTTTACAAATATTCATATGTAAATTTAACATTTGTGACAAAATTTTTGTTGAAATAAAATTTGGACAAAATTTTCTTCATAGAAATAAATTTGGCAAAATTGCTTTATTATATTATTATAAAATTTTTGGGACAAATTTTCTATAGAATAATATATATTACAAAATATCTCTCTTTTTATATTACGTTAATTGGAATAATGCGATTAAAAAACATCTGGTAGAGATTATTACAGACGAATATGGCATGGCTGTTAGAAGATATATACTATCATTGCGGGTCGGAACAAATTAGAAAATTCAAAAAACAAATAAACTCACACAACCGGAAATTGAAAACAAAATTATTAAATCTGTCTATAATACTCCACAATGCAGCACCAGAGAACTTGCACGGGAAATGAAAAGCGATCTTGGAATGTCTACATGGAATGCTTCAGAGCCTATGGACGATATGTACAAGTAGACGGTTTTATTAATACCAACTCTCTTATACGGATGTGAATTTTTTGATTGAAAATAGCATATAATAATATAGCGAGATATGTCTTCAACAAGGGTCGCCGACATATAAAAATTTTTATATGATATTTGCAAATTGACTAAAATCGAAATGCCTCATACTACTCCACAAAATAACTTACACGAAGATCGAGCAGAGACCTAAAAATAATTCATGTTCGACCAGCAGAGTTGACAACCGTTGGACGTAGTGTCGTTCCAGGTCACGTCAGGGACGCAGCCACCTCCAGCATACTGTCCGTAACCAATAACGTGTGATTCTAACCAATTTCTTCTGAATTCATCAATAAATAATAATAAACCGAAATCAACATATTTTATCTACTCGGGTCTTGTAAATATAAATTTTCTGTGACGAACCCTCTCACCGGTAAGTATACCACAGCATACCAGGGGACACCTGCCATTAAATATTAAATACCTTGTGTCTGTAGACAATTTCTCGTACACGATTCTCGTCTTTGGAACTCATTGCCATCACGGATACAAACTATTAGCAACGCTAAAAAAATTTAAAAATGAAATTTTCATATTTTTCTCTTAATATTGTTTAGATATTTGTTTACCATAAATAAATAAATACGCGTGATTCGTAATAGGTACCTATTACAGTGAAACTCAAATTAAAGGCTCCTCATGACTGGCATTGAGTTGGTTTTATTAGGGGCTCTATACTTACCGACGAAACAATATAACTTCAGTTTCTGATTCAATTTTTCCAAGAAATATAATAGATACTGGATATAACCAGATCATATGTTATATATCTGCATGTAAACTAGTGTGTTTTGTCTTCGAACTTATTCACTTACCTGAAAAAAAAGAAAAATATTTTGAATTCGAAACAAATTAAAAAAAAAATGTTTTAGAAATCAAATGCTAGTTATGTTGTATATTCTTCGATTAAATTCATAGAAACATAAATATCGTAGGCATGATAATTAATACTTAAACATATTATCCATGAACAAAAAATTACAATTTGTGAAAAAAAAATCGTTATGTATTCCTCTGGTCCTTTAATAGATAAATAATTTTGATAAAATATTTTTTTTGGTCTATAAAATGTCCCCATTGATAAAAATATCGTCGTCTGTTCATCAAATAAAACATCAAATAAAATTGGGTTCAAAATAAAGACATAAAAAAAATTTGATTTAATTTTTCCACGTCAGGTAAATCTCAAATAATATCAAGATATTTTTTGTTTGTTAAGAAACAAATTATATTTTTATTAAAATTTCACTGGGCGTTTTTGTTCCTAGGTAAGATTCATAAATAGGCAAACCACCGTAATCATAAATTAAAACAAATTGAAAAATATAAAATATCACATTAAAATAACCATAAAAGAATCCAAAAAATGAGTCATTTTGCATTAGCAGGGCAAAAAAAAAAAACACCGACCAAGAAATGATTAAATACACGCCTTAAAATATTTTCTTAACATTGTAGCAAACATCTATCCTTCGTAGTTGTGGAAGAACCCAACTCATATAACAAAATCCATGAAGGAGATCTCAACAACAAGAAACAATTCCCATAAAAAATTATATACAAAAATTCTGACTTAATTTATGCCACTTCGTTGAACAGCAAGACAGAAACAAGGCTTATATTGAAAATGAAATTATTTAATACACAAAATCCCACATCAATACACCTAACGTTGAGTGATGCTGCAAGCTTCTTAGAATTTTCAGAGTTAAAAATGCTAAGAAGATTCCTTAAGCAGAAGGAAGCATGCGAATACAATGAAAATGAAAGCCAGACATGACAGAAGTGCTGTTTTAAAGAAGACATAGGGGTAGCCGTAGACAATCGAAGACAGAAATTAATAGCCTCTTAAAAGTTACAAGAGCAACATCATCTGACGAGATACCGCCTCTTTGGGGAATATCTACAAAAAAAAAACATTATGAGGATGGAAAGAGTACAAAGGAATAAAGACATTATGGTAATTTTTGCGAATTAATTTAATTCAATTTATTTTAAAATTAATTTAATTTAAAATTAGTTTAATTAAATAAACCAACATAAAATTAAATTAATTAAATTATTAAATTTAAAGTTAATTTATTTAACTAAAAAATTTAATTTAATTTAATTTATTTAATTTTAATTTAATTTTTAATTAATTTAATTTAATTTAATTTAATTTAATTTATTAATTATAATTTAATTAATTAATTTAATTTAATTTAATTTAATTTAATTTAATTTAATTTAATTTAATTATTAATTTAATTTTTTAATTTAATTTAATTTAATTTAATTTAATTTAATTTAATTTAATTTAATTTAATTTAATTTAATTAATTTAATTTAATTTAATTTAATTAATTTAATTTATTTAATTTAATTATTAATTAATTTAATTTAATTTAATTTAATTTAATTTATATTTAATTAATTTAATTATTAATTTAATAATTTAATTTAATTTAATTTAATTTATTTAATTTAATTAATTTAATTTAATTTAATTAATTTATTTAATTTAATTAATTATTTAATTATTTAATTTAATTTAATTTAAATTTAATTTATTTAATTTAATTTAATTTAATTTAATTTAATTTATTTATTTAATTTAATTTAATTTAATTTAATTTAATTTAATTTAATTTAATTTAATTTAATTTAATTTAATTATTTAATTTAATTTTAATTTAATTTAATTAATTTAATTTAATTTAATATTTAAATTTAATTTAATTTAATTTAATTAATTTAATTTAATTAATTTATTAATTAAATTAATTATTTAAATAATTTAAATTTATTTTAAATTTAATTTAATTAATTTAATTTAATTTATTTATTTAATTTAATTTAATTAATTTAATTTAATTTAATTTAATTTTAATTTAATTTAGATTAATTTAATTATTTAATTTAATTTTAATTTAATTTTAATTTAATTTAATTTAATTTAATTTAATTTAATTAATTTAATTTAATTTAATTTAATTTAATTTAATTTAATTTAATTTAATTTAATTAATTTATTAATTTTTAATTTAATTTAATTTAATTTAATTTAATTTAATTTAATTTAATTAATTTAATTTAATTTAATTTAATTAATTTAATTTAATTTAAATTTAATTTAATTTAATTTTAATTTAATTTAATTTATTAATTTATTTTATTTAATTTAATTTAATTTAAATTTAATTTATTTAATTTAATTTATTAATTTATTAATTAATTGAATTTAATTTAATTTTATCACACCTTTTCTCAGTAGTGTTAATTGTTTTGCAAAAGAAATTAAATAAAAAAAATTTTCCAAACATTTTCCTACATTTTCATACCACCAACGAGCCCTGTGTATAATGAGAATGCAAAATATTTAAAAAATGTCAGAAAAATACTTAAAAATTTTTGATTTCTGTTTATAATTTATGGAGTTTTTCTTTCTGCGATGATAAAACCATAAAATTTGGCAGTACCAGTAGTCACCACCACAAGATGGATATGTTTCACAATTTTCGATGCTTTTCGACCACATAAAGAGTTACTCGGCTGGTCGATGGTTGTGCCAATTGGGCTAAGTTGCTAGTGGTATTACTGCTTGGTTTTTAATATCCATAATCTTAAGTCTGTGGATGTCTCTATTTGGAGGGAGACAACAATATGTTGCCGATTAACATGCAAACAAAACTGGCGGCGAACGGAAATTAAAAAATTAGATTCATATAGTTTTGGATATTCTGAAGGGAGAGCACCAAAATAAAGAATAATTTCCAAAATTTACAAGCATAATACGCAGTTGAAAGAACAAGCCATATTTTTTAAAATTTTAAAAACTACTGTATGCCTTCTGGAGAGATATTTTACGATCCAAATGAATTAGTACGCA
>PGFW01018538.1:8906-27566 GCA_003123925.1 Haematobia irritans | reverse complement strand
CGGGCGCGTTTTTGACTTTTCACGATTTGATTTTGGCCCGTACTGTACTGGACAGCGGTTACCACAATCATTACCGTATTAGGCCTATTAATTAATCAATTGTTATAGCCGAATAATTAAGGCCACGTCGGGGAGCACGGTTTTCTGTGCTCTTTAGTGAATTACTGGAAGTACCAGTATGATGAATGCTTTGACGGAATGAAGCAAAACATAATATAGTGAATATGTGACTTTAATAATGAATGCAAAGGTGGAATTTTAGTAATAGATTCAATATTAGCTTATGAAGATATAGGCAGTTTCTTTTCTGGGCGAGAGGAGTAAATGCCGCAGAATAAAAATAATTATATGGTCTCCTTCGAAATTGATTTTTTTAAAGGCCAGCGAAGTTTTTTTCAGTTTTTTTTTTAATTTATAAAATGTTTAAAAAATAAATTATTATTGTAGTTTATTAATATTTTTTTTACAATTTTTTTGAAAAAAGAATATGCGAATACAAACATAATTATAGTTCTCCGGCCGGAATTGATTCTTTTAAGCACAGGGCGATACGCTTTTTGCGTTGCATTATCTTCTTTTCAAATTATGAAAAAATGCTCTAAGATTGTGTATAAAAACAAATATGTTACTTTTGTTTCAGCTTTATTTTAATATTTCTTTTACAATTTGCTCCCTCTTGAGCGCCCAAGAAGTAATGTAAACTAAAAAATATTTATATGTTCCCGCGTCTCCCGAATTCGGATTTTTTAAGCACGGCGCGCGGCGAGACCGCTTTCTCTCTTCTGGCATTTCCTTTTTAAACTTATCAAAAACCTGCCTAACATTTGTTTAAACCAAAACAATACTTCCTCACCTTTTCCTGTTTAGTTTATCGCTTTTAAATTACCTATGTTTCTAAACGTTGGTTTGACCCTTTATGATGAATGTAATTCATGCCTCGCAATTAAAAACATTACTCTCACTCTGTCCGCCGATGATGTAGAATTTTTTTCAACATTTTATTTGTATTAGGAAAATTTTTTGTACAATTTATTATTTCCATAGCGAAATTTCTACAAAATTTTGTATTTATCCATAGGAAATTTCTTTGAAAATTTTAACTTTCCTATAGAAAATCTTGTTCAAAATTTGTATTTCTAAAGAAAATTTTCTTGTCCAATTTTTTTTAATAGAAAATTTTATTTTTATTTGGAAATTTTTTCAAATTTTATTTCTATAGAAAATTTTGTCAGAAATTCTATTTCTATAGAAATTTGTAAAATTGTATATCTATGGAAAATTCATCGGGCCTCGGTCTGGTAAAAACACTCTGCATTATTCTGTAGGGAGACTCTCTCTCTCACTCGCTCTCTCTTTTATATAAAATCTCTCTCGCTCTCAAATCTCTTTATTTCTGTAGAACCAATTTTGTCAAAATTTTATTATCTAATAGAGGAATTTATGCTCAAAAACTTTTATTTCCACAGGGGAACATTCTCTAACAAAAATTCATTTTTTTTTTGCCAATAGGAAAATTCTATATCAAAATTTTTCTATATTTTCTTTATATAGTAACATCTTCTCCAAATTGTATTTCTAAAGCAAAAATTCAGTGTCAAACAACATAACTGTAAACAAAAAATTATTTTTTTTCAATAATACTTGAAAATCTCTTTCACTTCAAAATTTTTGATTTCGTGTTAGTTTATTCTTTTCAACTCATGCTCTTTTTATATTTATCCAATTCTTATGTTTGCTCAAGAAGTTAGGAGGAAAAATTTTTTCGTGCAAATCTTCACGTTATTCCCACAGAAAAATTCTTCTAACATTAATTTATAAACATTCTACATAGGATAATCTACAATTTTCATTGAAGGTTTCTATACAAAATTTTTATACTTTTCCCTCATCAAGAAAATATTTTTCTAGATAAAATTTTTTTGCGCTCATTTAATTTATTAATTAGAAAATTTTTGTATTTCAAACCTATAGAAAATTTTTCAAAATTCTTACTCATTATAGACAACCTCTTTGTAAAAACTTGGTCATTTCTGTACTAGGAAACAACATGCTCTCGTGAATGTCACACAAAACTAAAAATCTCTCTCTTTTCTCTCCTCGCCTCCTCTTAAAATGATAAATATAAACAAAATCCTTTTATTTTTCTCGTAATCTGTTATAAACATGGCTGGTAAGATGATCTTTAAAGAAGAAAACGATTACTTATCCTTTGTTTCGATTACACTTTTTCTTACAATCCTTCTTCTTTCTTTTGCTTTAAACCAATCTTTTCCTCGCGGCCGGCTGTGGTAGATTTTTTACAATTTTTCTAAAAAATTTTTGCTAAAACTTATATAAATAAATTAAAAAAAATATAAATCTAAAAAAAATTACAGTATTTTAGAAAAAACTATGGAATAAGAAAACTAAAAGACCAAAAAGATATAAAGTACATAAAATTTTCTCATACTGAAAAATTTTTTTTTTTTACTTTTCTTGAATTTTCTTTAGAAATTACAATTAGATTTTCTATAGAAAAAATGTAACAGGAATATGAATTTTTTGTAGAAATTCCTGTGAATAATATAAAATTTCCTATCAGAAATAAATATTTTGAAAAATTCTACAGATTATAAAATATATAATTAATTCTATAAATAAAACATTTTTTTTAAAAAAATTCTCTACAGAATTGCTTATAATTTTTACAAAATTTTCCATAGTAGATATTACAATTTTACAAAATTTTCTATAGAAATAAAATTTTTGACAAAAATTTTTCTATAGAAATAAAATTTTGACAAATTTCCAATAAAAATAAAATTTTTCTATTAAAAAAAATTGACTAGAATTTTCTTTAGAAATTACAATATTGTACAAGATATTTTCTATTTAGGAAAATAAAATTTTTCCCAGAAATTATCCTTAATCGGAAAATAAATTTTTGGTAGAAATTCTTATGGAAATAAAATTTGTGATCAGAACATTTCTTATACATAGATAAATGTTGAAAAAAATTTCTCTTCAGAAATAACAAGTATATGGAAAATCTAAAGTACGCGAGCGGGGGGACTATATGATTACCCATTCCACCAACTATCGCGATATAGTCAACATTTTGACTTACCATGGTCTTAACACCTTCACAATTTGTTAGGAGAAGATATATAAAGATCTTGAAAAAGAATTTTACTTTATAAAAATAGAACCAATTTTTTTGGAGAGGTATTTTGACAATAGATTATGCTAAAATCGGAAGACATGATTTATGAGCTTTTGTTTATTCTGAAGCCGATTTTGAGTGAAATAATTGCACAACAATATGGACTTAAAATGTTTAAAGTGAAAAATCTACTAGTTGCGAAATTTTTCGAAAGAACTCTTGCCTCGTAGGTCATATGGAATGCTAATATCGAGAAGTGAGTCTAAGCATCATGAGTTACACCTAAACTCTGAACCGATTTCTTGTACCAAAGTGTGTGGCACATGTGTTTAGCAGAATAGTCTAGTCCTGCTCTCTGTTAGTACACAATTCTTCAAGGTATAATTGCTGGGAGTAAACATTTTGGACCTAAGCCATATACGAAGTAGTGCGTATCCGTATCGACGGACTAACTATGATGAACTTTACTCATACAGTGCAAGTCAATATCTAAAATTCTTGTAGCGAAAATTTCAGAGTAACCACTTTTTACATGCCATATAGTAAAACCCAGTGTTATTTCTCCCCAAATCCCAGTGTTTCAATTCCTTACAGTAAATACGAATGTCGGTACAATCTTCTTGATCTTACGTGCTGTCGGGTTCATCATGAATGATAAATCGCGACGGCTCAAGACATATAGATGGCTGAAGCTATATCCTAATATCTTGTAAACTCGATTTCACACCAAATTCCTGTAACTTAATGTGTTAGTTCTACCTCCACTGTGCAAAATTTTACGTACCTCGGCGGTCTATACTTGGCCTATGGGCCATCATGAGTGATAAATCGGGCGGCTCGAAAGCTTATATTATGAGAACCCTGTCATCACTGAATCTGAACCCGCATCTGATGAATACTTCTGCCCAACATTGAACCGTAGGGGCTCACAAACTATCTCAGATTATACCGAAACTTGAAGAACGACTCGGTTGCATAAATACGTCATTTCATGACAATCTGGTTACTAAATATATATGGCAGCTTATCTACATCCGTGAACCGCATATTTTTTCCAAATATCAATAGGGATCGTTTTTGAATGACCTTTTGAAACAGCGACTCTTATGCCAAAGATTTGATGTGATGATTGGGACCGCTTCTAACACTGGAACTGTACTCTTGCAGCAGCAAAAAATAATCAACAGACAGACCGGATTCAGACTTCAGACCACTACTCGCTTATTAATATCGACTCAGACATTTCTTAAATCTAAGCCCGATCTAATCTATGACTCACTCCTTCCTCGACGTTTACATACACAAATGCACAACTTCTTCATACCCCTGTCACACTCAGTACGAGGTGAAGCGGCTAAAAAAATCATGGAACACTACAATCTCTCACTATAGAAATTGCGCGCATTTCTCTCCATACCAAGAATAAAAATCTTTTTGATCAAACCATTCTCGTCAGTACTAGAAATAATTCAAAAACAATTTTGATGAAAATTGTTTAAAATTGAAAAATAAAATTAGTTTTAACAGACGTTTCATGCTTTCGAAATAATACGCAAATTAAAATTTTTGACCAAATATTTTTTTCTCAGGAAACTAAATTTTTGTAAATTTTTCTTATCAGAACATCACCACGTTTTTTCGACAAAATATTTCATAGAATAAATTTTGACCAAACCTTTTTCTATAGAATAAACATTTTAATGTAACAAAATTTTCTTAATCTAAATACATTAAAATCGTTGTTCCGAAACAAACCAATTTTTATATAAAAATTAAATTTTGACAGTTTTTACCATTTATAGCAAATAAAATTTTTGACAAACAATTTTACACATCGCATTAGAAATAAATATTTTTTGATCAATGAAATCTTGAGCACAATAAATTTTTGACAAAATTTTGTACGAAATAAAATTTTCGAGAAAATATTCTAGTGAGGAAATAAAATGTGACAGAATCTCTATATAGAAATGCAATCTTTGACATATTACTAGAACCTACCATTTTGACATATTTCTTAAGAAAAAAAAAAATAAAAAAAACGAAAAATATAAAATACCCCCCAAAAACAAAATAATAGTTTTAGCAAAATACTTGTAAATAATTTATATGTAGGAATTTTGAGCTTGCGATGAATGAGATCATTCTTGAATGAAATGATTTTAACAAAGTTTTCTATGTAAAAATAAATTTTGACAAAATTTTCGATAGAGAAATAAAAATTTTTTCGATAATTTATTTTTTCTATCAAGAACATAAATATTCTCGATTTCATTTATTTCTATGAGAAATAAAATTTTTTGATAATTTTTTTCTATATAAATAACAATTTGATAATGACTTTTCTATTTAGGAAATACAAATTTTTGTATAATTTATAATTTCGATATAAGAAAACTACACCGAATCTCTTTTTTGATACATTTCTTTCTCCCTTATTAGAAATTAAAATTTTGGACTTCAAAATTTTTCTATTTTAGAAAATAAAATTTTTGAACAAGAATTTCGTGCTATAGGAAATTACAATTTTGTTTAAATTTCTTTTATAAATATAAAATTTGGGTGGGGGGGTGGGGGCCAACACTCGTATGATAATAAAATTTCTCTGACACAAACTTTTTCTATAGAATAACTTTTGACAAACTTTTATATAGATATAAAATAATTGACAAAATTTTTCTATTAGAACTTAACTTTGACAAATTCTCTATAGATTATTAATAATTTTCGACAAAAAATTCCTCAAAGATTAAAAAATTTGTACAACAAAATTTACTTATAGAAATAAATATTTTCTCACACACACACACTCTCTCGAGCACTCGCTCTCTCACGCTCTCGAATGATTATTATTTTTTTTCCTTTTTGTAAAAAAAAAAAAAAAAAAATAACTAAATTTGACAAATTTTTATAGAAATAAAATTTTTACAAAATTTTCTATAGGAAATAACAAATTTTGACAAAATTTTTTCTATAGAAATAAAATTTTGCAAAATTTTCTATTAGAAATAAATTTTCAAAAATAAACTTTTACTCAATTTTCTATAGAATAAATTTCTTGACACACAACGTCCCTATCAGGAATTAACACTTTTCTTCTAAACGAATACAATTTGACCACAAATTTTCATATAAAATTAAAACCTCTCTCTCACACAGAAGTTTTGTCTCTCACTCACACACACTCACACAATTTTGACCAAACATTTTCTCACTTCGAAATCACACTCTCTCTCACACTACATACTTTTAGCGTATAAAAATTCAGTTCAAAAATCTCATTTAAATAATTGTCTTTTATGTGTTTTTACATTAACCTTCCTTCAGCTTCCTTCCGTCTACAACACCATCACACCTCCCTTCAATTTGTAAAAATTAAAAATGATCATGCATTTGGACCTTAATTGCCTTTTTCGGGTACAGGCTAACGTTGAAAAATAATTATTTATTTGGAAAAGTATTACAAAAATTTTTCCAATTCACAACCAAAACACTGAAGTCCGGATCACTCCTTAAAAAAGCGATGCAGATCAGTGAAATGTGGACATCGTTTACGACAAGCCAATCTTAAATGTAATCGTTTCTGTGCCAATTTTTGCACCACTTCTGGATTAAAAATGGAATTTTCACTTACTTTTTGCGCGACCCCATTTTTTTTGGTGGGTTTACTATATCCACTCGATTTCAACGAAAAAACCATAAGGATTTGGTATACTATCATGGGCCAGCTGTCTGAGACAATTATTTTTATGTGTTAAAAAACCAAGTGAAAGGCTAATATTACACTCCATTTCTATGGTGAAGGTATAATAAAGGGGTGTGATTCGTTTTTGAGGTTTAGGATTTTCATGCATTAGTATTTGACTGATCACGTTCGATTTCCAGACATTGTGTCAAAGAGAAGGATTGCTCAGTCATAGCTTTGACATGTTCATTCAATTGAATAGAACTTACTCAACGCAGGCCAAACGGATCGAATTTTCAGTGAAATGGGCCCTAGAAAAGTTGGCAGAAATCACGCGTTTTTTTTTCGACAAATTTTGTGTCAGCGATGGGCTCATTTTCTGGGTTGAATGGCTACGTCAAATAAGGCAAAAATTGAACGCATTTTGGAGTGAAGAGCAACAAGAAGCGGTTCAGAACTGCCCATGCATCGTCGAAAGAAATGCGACTGTTTGTTGTGTCTTGTTTACCGCTGGTGGAATCATTGGACTCGTATTTTTTTCAAAGATGCTGTTGGACGCAACGTTTACGGTTGAATGGCGGATTCGCTTCGTTCGATTTGCTAACAAATCTTTTTGTTGCCAAATGGGAAAGACTTGAACGTTTGGTTGGAATGTTGGGTTCAACAAGATGGCAGCTATCATGCACCCAGCTCGCGATTCTTTGGCCATTTGAGGGAAAATTCTCGGGAGAACAAATTTCATCTCAAGAAATGGACCGGTAAAGTTGGCACCAGATAATGCGATTGACGCCTTTAGACTATTTTTTGTGGGGCTACGTCCAGTCTAAAGTCTTACAGAAAATAAGCCAGCAACTATTCCAGGCTTTGGAAGACAACATTTCGAAGAAATTCGGGCTAATTCCGGCCGAAATGCTCGAAAAGTTGCCCAAGAAATTGGACTTTTCGAATGGACCACTAAAGACGCAGCCGCTGGTCAACATTTAAATGAAATTATCTTCAAAGAAGTAAATGTCATGGACCAATCTAACGTTTTTCAAATAATAGAACCGATGAGATTTGCAAGATTTTATGCGTTTTTTTTTTTAAAAAGTTATCAAGCCTCTTAACAAATCACCCTTATAATAGAAGTTCACAATTTGTTATAATGTATGAGCTAATTTTGTTTTTAAATGTACAAGCAGTGTAAAAGGTATATAATTTTGGTCTATATCAAACATCAGCCTACAAGAAATTTATCTGTGGTATTCTGTCCGTCCGTTTTGTATATCTATTTGTTATTCTCCAGACATAAGTCGTAAGTTTTACCCAATTATTGAGGAAATTGTGTACTTAAATTACCTTATACTCAAACTGAATCTACAAAACCCTTTGCCATTTAATCGAATTTAAATAAGTGTCAAAGTATTGGTAATAACCAGTTAAGTAATTTTTTTCTATATACCTCTGCTTTCAAAAGGAAGTCATTACAATTTAACAAAAACCGCATAAATTCAAAAAAAGATCGATTACTATTTCTGGCATGATTTCTATGCCATCAGCAAATTACCTCAATGAACAAAAAGGTCGCCAGGGTTCGATTCGTGCTAGGAAAGAGATTAGAAAACTCAGACAAATAGTAAATGAAAGCAAAAGTTGTTCACATTTTAAATAAACGAAAACGTTGGAAAATGCTGCAGATTATGACCTCGACAATATGCCATCACCATTAGCAAAGAATGAGAGGATGCTGATGAGAAAAATATGAAAACGAAATTACAAAATACATTGCATTAAAGAGTTAGTCAAGCTTATGAAGGAAACTGCTTGTAGTAGTTGATGCGACCAACATTATTAGGGATGCCATATTTGAATAATATGGATGTATAAAGAAATTACGAATGGATTTTAATACAGGCAGAGATACACTTATTAATTTCTTAGACCAGAGTACTACAAGGGAATAACGGAATAAGAAGAATCGAAATATCCAGATAGGTGAGCGAAATATCCAAATATCTATTAGAGATAATCTTTGAGAATTTAAGATGGCTCCATGAAATAAGTCTCCATGAAATAACTCCCCAAAATGAAAAATGAAATAAGTTCCCAAAATTGAGGACTTATTTCATTATGAAGTAAACCCCCAAAATATTGTATGAAATTATACCCCAAAAAATGAAATAAATCCCTAAATCACAAAATAAAATATATCCCCAATATTTTGGGGACTTATTTCGTAAAAACAATAATAACAAATTTATCAATTAAATATAATATTTCTTCATTTTTGTTCATAACAATTTCAACTTCTAACCCATGCAGTAGTATATTTATTTGGGTATATAATTGTAATCAATTTTTGACTGAAGTACGGCAATGTGGGCAATCGTATCTGTACAAGCCCTTTGATATGATATCAGCCAGGAGTCTCATTTGACATTCGTTATTCACTAAAAAATATTTTCCTTTGGCATCACAGAATTGTATGTCCTCCACTTCTTCTTCAGCAAAAGCAAAATATTTTTTTTAGTTTTTGGAGCGTACGAGAAACAGAAATTAAAAAAAATTGGCGCGAATTTTTACCGAATTGTATGTCCTCCAGTTCTTCTTCAGCAAAAGCAAAAACTAAAAAATATTTTACTTTTGCATTCACCGAATTGTATGTCCTCCACTTCTTCTTCAGCAAAAGATTTTTTTAGCTTTTGCGTAGAGGAAATTGGGGACTTATTTCATTTTTCATTTTGGGGAGTTATTTTATGGGGACTTATTTCATGGAGCCATTTAAGATCAATAGATTCCATGCCATCAGAGGTAAATCCATGGGTATTGGACTTAGACCTACTGAAAAGGAAGACTACGTCCTACACTGGGCACATGTTGGGTGCACATCGATATTAAATAGGATTGCTAAATTTTAGTTAATATTCGGACTTAGTTAGATTCTCATCCCTACAGAAGATACAGGTATCATCTGCAGGCAGAAATCCATGACGAAACGGAATATGTAAAATAACTCAATATGAACACAAAACTGACAAAAAATGCCAAGAGGTCTAACATCAACTGTTACATTATGGTGAAACATCTATACACTCCAAAAAAATCAGGAACCCACCAAGAAGAAAAGTTTGGCTTAATTTTAGAAATTTTAATTTAGAAAATTTTACTTAAAAATTAATTTTAAACTAAAGTAAGAATTTTTTACACATACCCTTTTTCCAAATATAACAGGCTTGTTCAAAGAAAAATATTTCGTAGCTTTTGAAGGGTCAGACATATCTGTTAAGATACGAAAATTTGCAAAACTGCAAGAAAAATATAATAAAAAGTCAAGGACAAACTTATTCTACTAACACATAATTCCATTGAACTAAAATATAATTAAATAGGCTTTTAATGGCCACTGTAGACTTTGTTTTGAGTGTCAAGAACCTTTTGAAACGCTCAGAAATGTTTATCATTGTTATCTGTGAGGAAAACTATTTAGATACATTTTTTAGCTGTTTGTAGACAAAATTGCGATTCCCGTTTGAAATTATCACTGTGGACCTGACAACTATACTTATGCTTGCTACTTGTAAAGAGTGATGCTTCAATCGATGGTGATGCCAGGCATAAGCCGATTTAAGAGGAACGAAGAAGTCAATAACTTTGGGGTATGACGAGGTAAGAAACTATATATGATAGATAAGTTAGATAACAACTTCAAAGTGAACACGTGGTTGTGTAAGAAAGGCACTCAGATAAGAAAGTTCCCCTACTCTGAACAAAAGTGGTTCGAATCGATTGGTGCCAGGGCATACCGATTAAGAGAAACGAAAAGTCAAGTAACTCAAGGATACGAGGTAAGGAACTAATTGAGGTAAATGTGTTGAGAACAATTTCACAAGATTGAACACGGGTTTGTAAGAAGGATCGACAAGATAAGTCCCTAATGAAATAATCCCCATAACACAAATGAGAATAAATCCTATAAATTTGGGACTTTTCATTTAGAATAAAATAATGAAATTTGTGAGATTATTCTTTCCATACAAATTGAATTATAAATCTCTTCAAATGAACTTAAATAAAAAATTTAGCCATATGAAATAACTCCCCAAAAAGAGGAAAAATGAAATATATCCCCAATTCCTGTACAGACAACAAAAACGAGCGATTTTTTGTGGGTTTACTTCATATTTTGGAGCGGAGTTACTTCATTATTGACAAAACTCCCCCCAATTTGTCATAAAGCAAAGAAAACTACAAAATTTGATATTTGGGTTTATTGTCATTTCATAAATTTTAAAATAATTCATGAAATTAGTGGAAACAAGTATATACGGCCGGTAAGTTCGGCCAGCCAAAGCTATATGTACCCTCCACCATGGATTGCGTAGAAACTTTTCTCAAACACTGCCATCCACAATCGCAATTAAAAAAGCGTGATTCTTTTTTAGAGGTTTAGGTAATGTTTCATTGCATTAGTATTTCGTACAGATTCACGTCGGATTTCAGACATCGGTGTCAAGAGAAAGATTGCTACAGTATGCATTTGACATTTCATGCATGAATAGACTTACTTAACGAGCAACGCTTGTACATAATCTATTGTCGAATTTTTATTTACCCAAAATCAGTGGCAGAAAATCCGCTTCTTTTATTTCGACAAAATATGCTTGTTTCAGCGAGTGGAAGGCTCATTTCTGGTTGGCAGAATGGTCTATTGTCTGCGGTAGAAATTTAGCAAAATTGTCGTTCGCTTTGGAGTGAAGAGCACCAGAAGCCGTAGTCAGAGAACGGCACAATGACATATCCACGAAAAATGCGACTGTTTGGAATATCGGATAAATTTTAATAGTAGAAATAAATTTTTTACCATTTTGTTTTTTTTTGTCGTGAGTTTATGTACGCTGTGCGAATCGAATTGCGATCTCCGTATTTTTTTCAAAGATGCTGTTGGTGCCTCAATAGTCTATCACGCAGAGTGAATGAGACTAGATGCGTATCGTTTTCGTTTTCGTCTAACAAACTTTTCTAGTTAGCCAAACAATGATGAAGAACTGTATACTTTCGTATGTTGATCATGGTGGTTTCAACAAGATGGCGCTACAAGTGCCAACGACAGCCATCGCAAGAAATTACATAAATGGCATTTTTGTGAGGGAAAAGTTCGGTAGAGAAACAATTCATTCAAGAAATGCGACCACGGCGTAAGTTGGACACCAAGATTCATGGATTATGTAGCGTTCCTTTAGACTACTTTTTTTGTTGGGGCTACGTTCAAGTCTAAAGTCTTTACAGAAAATAAGCAGCAACTTTTTCCAAGCTTTGGCAAGTACAAAGCAATTTAACCTCGCGAATAAGAAAATTCGGGGCTATTCCGGCCGAAAAATGCTTAAAAAAAAGATTATTCCCACAAATATTGGAACTTTACTGAGATGGTAATTTCGCTAAGGACGCAGCCGTCGAGTCACAAACATTTAAATGACTAATTATCTCTGCTCAATAAGTAAATTTTGTAACATTGGATACAATCTAACAGTTCAACAATAAATGAAACGATAGAGATTTTTTGAAAATTTTCATGAATTTGCCGTTTTTTTATTTTTAAAAAGTTATCAGCTCTTAACAAAATCACCGCTTTACTTTAATGTTGCTGTAAACGCCTTGCTTGATTGGATATATTTAATATCAAAACATTGATTATCGTAAATTAAATCATTGACAAAAACGAATATAAATTTATTAATATATTCAAGAAAAAAATTTTGATCAATAAATTTTCTATAGAAATAAAATTTTTGAAAATTTTAAGAACTATTTTGACACAATTTATAGAAACGATAAAATTTTTACAAAATTTTTCTATAGAAGATCGAAATTCTTTAACAAAATTTTCTTATAGAAATTAAATCTTCAAACAAATGTTTCTATAGAAATAATTTTCACAAAATTTCTATGATAAATAGAAATCTATAGTCATTTTGACAGCAATTTTCTCTAGAAATGAAAATTTTTAAAAAAATTTCTCTATAGTGAAACGATATTTTAATTCATTTTGACAAAATTTTACTAATATAGAATTAATAATTTTTGACATAAATTTGTCTATAGAAATAAAAGTTTTCAACAAAATTTTCTATAGGAAATAACATTTTCACAAATTTTCTATAGAAATAAATTTTGACAATTTTTATATGGAAATGAATATTTTAACAAAATTTTTTAATAGAAATGAATATTTTAACAAAATTTGATTATAAATTAAAACTTTAACAAAATATTCTATAGAAATTTTAAATGTTTTCGTTTGGTAGATTATTTTTTGGCTCGAGTAAATAAAATTTTGACAAATGTTTCCTATAGAATAAAATTGACAAATTTTCTATAGAAACGAAATATTTTAACAGAATAATTTTCTAAGAAATGAAAATTTAAAAAAATTTTCTATCAGAAGAATAAAAATTTGTCACAAAATTTTCTATAGAAATAAGACTATTGAACAAAAATTATTTCTATAGGAAATGAATATTTAACAAAATTTTCTATAGAAAATAAAATTTTCAGCAAAATTTTCTATAGAACTTAAATTTTAACAAAAATTTTCTATAGAAATCAAATTGTTGGTTAGTATTGTTTTTGGCTTCTGAGTAATGGCCAAACCATAGGATTATGAACCGATATGGACCAATTTTTTGTGTTGATTGGAGAACGGTATATATCAAATCTGATAAGACGGCATTATGGACCATAGTTTTGGTATGGTTGTTAGCGCCATATACTTAACACAACGTTTCGCAGATTTGAACCGGGGATCGATGAATTTTGCTCCTCCAAGAGGGCTCACGGGAGCGTCAATCTGGAGAAACGGTGTTTATATATGGGGTGCTATTATTAATTATGGACGATATGGATCCAATTCTGGCATGGATTGTAAATAATTAATTTATCTCCTCTACACCATTGTTCCAGAATTTCACCGATTGAATGAATTAGCTTCTCGTGGAAGAAGACTCCGAAAGCCAAAAATTCGGTGGATTCGGTTTTATATGGGGGCTAATATATAATTATGAACCTCATGTGATCGGAATTTCTTTGCTATGATATATGTTGTTAGAGACTGATTATATCAACAATATTACCAATTTTCAGCGCGGGTATCGATATGGACCAATTTTTGCATTGGCTTTAGAGACAGTTATGTGGACTATTACAACACACAGCTGGTACCAGAATTTTCAGGCCCGGACATCGAATATTTATTGCACCAATTTTTGCGAATGGTTGTTAGAGACCATATATCAACACCATGTACCAAATTTCAGTCGGTATCGTAATGAAATATGCTTCTCCAGAGGCTCCCAGCAAAGAGTTCCTTTATATGGGGGCTATACGTAGAAGTGGACCGATATAGCCAATTTGCAATACCATCGACCTACATCAATAACAGCTACTTGTCAACGTTTCGAATTGATCGTTCGGAAGTTAGCGTGATTTCAATTAGACGGACGGACGGACATGCTTAGATCGACTCAGAATTTCACCACGACCCAGAATATATAACTTTATGGGGTCTTAGAGCAATATTTAGATGTGTTGCAAACGGAATGACAAAGAAGTAAAATTGGGAGATCAGTCTATATAGGGGGCTATACCAAAACATGGACCGATGCGGACCATTTTCGACACACCTCTTTATGGTCCTAAGATATATCTAGGCAATTTGGATAAAAACTACGAATTCTAGAAGCACAAGAAATAAAGTCGGGAGATCGGTCTATATGGGGCTATACCAAAACATGGACCGATAGGCACCATTTGCGACACACCTATTTGTGATCTTAAAATACCTCTAGATTTTCAATTTCAAGCAAATCGGCTAGAAAATATAGTCTCTAGACGCCCAAGAAGTAAAATCGGGAGATCGGTCTATATGGGGGTTATACCAAAAAATGGACCGATACACCTCAATTTCGGCACACCTATTTGTGATCCAAAAATACCTCTAGATTTCCAATTTCAGGCAAATCGGGTAAAAAATACAGTTTATAGAAGCCCAAAAATAAAAATCGGGAGATCGGTCTACATGGCGGCTATACCAAAACATGGACCGATACGGACCATTTTCGACACACCTCTTTATGGTCCTAAAATATCTCTAGATTTTCAATTTCAGGCAAATCGAATAGAAAATACAGTTTCTAGAAGTAAAATCGGGAGATCGGACTATATGGGGGCTATACCAAAACATGGACCGATGGAGACCATTTTCGGCACACCTTTTTATGGTCCTCACGTACCTCTAGATTTTCAATTTCAGGCAAATTGGATAAAAACTACGGTTTTTAAAACACAAGACCCCAAATTGGGAAGTCGATTTATATGGGACTATATCAAACATGGCCCGATATAGCCTATCTTCGAACTTGACCTGCTGCAAACAAAAAAACGAATCTGTGCACCATTATTGAAGGCTGTAGCGTGATTACAACAGACAAGACAGACGGACATGCTTATATCGTCTTAGAATTTCTCCCTGACAAAATATATATTTATATAGTCGAAAATCGATATTTCGATGTGTTACACACAGAGAATGACACTTATATACCCCCATCCACATTCTATTGAGTGTGTGGGTTAAAAAAACATGGACGAAATCTCCAATGAGCCCAGTTTCGACTAAACACCAAAAAGTTTTTCAGCGGTGGAATTCCCCCCTCAGTAATACTGGTGACATATTCTGAGAGTGGTTTCACTGCAATATGGAATTCCGTTCGTACACGGCTATAAAAAAAAGAGGCCCCTAGTCATTGTGATTAACGAGAATCGGTCAGCAATCAATGATTAGAGAGAAAATTCACCAGTGGGGATATCACAATGGGCTGCATAGTCTAAGTGAGCCTGAAATATGGGGCTTCTACTACACCTAACCTAACCTATGGTCAAATCATAGAATGCGAAAAAGGCCCCACTTGAAATATTCTGGTTTACTTTCATAATGCAAACGAATCACCAATAAACTAAAGTTACTCTCCAAAAACATAGAAATTTGGTGTTGTTATTTTCCATATACATTTTTGCGATCTTACTTCATTTTGGTTATGTGGCTAATTTTAAATAATGGGGCATAATTTCATAAAATATTTTTGGGATTTATTTCAAAGTGAAATAAGTCCCCAATTTCGGGAACTTATTTCAGTTGTGGTTTTTAGGGCATATTTAATAGAACTTTAGAAACCAATAATGAGAGATAACTCCGCTTGGGCCTTTTATGTTAAGTTCTCAACAGCCGTTGCATACTGAATTTTGCATCACTTCACCTCTAGGCACGAACGGAAGAGAAGCGAAGGAATGGTAAGGATCAGGACCAGCGAAGGACAGGAAGCGAAGGAAGGGAGTTGGCTTTTATTGTTAATCCTGTTGAACAAAATTTATCGCAAACACTTGGGAGTTTCCCTTCGCCACCGTGGCTGCGAATGTTTAAGCAATATTCCCAACCTTACATACACAAGGGTTTCGATTCCTGCTTTCGATACCGAACACCACCAAAAATTTATTTCAGCGGTGGCGATTATTCCACCTTCAGTTAATGCTGTGATATTTCTGAGCGGTTTCAAAGCTTCTTCTAGAGTGGTGTTCAAGCTGGCCAATTTGCGAACGCCCGTTCGACTCGATTAATAAAAAACGGCAGGTCCAGGCTTTGTCATTGAGCCTTAACGTTGGAAAGTCGCGGCAGCAACTCGCAGTAATAGAAGAGATAGCTTCACCAATGTCGGTATCCACATATGCGGACCATGAATAGATTTAAAAGTGAGCTCTGAGTAACATCGGACTGGCCCACCCTAAACCTCAACCTTCCCTTCTGCTCTAGCATTGCCACTAGCTCTATTTACAGGATGTCTCAAACGACATCCCTCAGTTGGTTTCCATAAAATGCTGTGGTCCATCCATCCTTTAGCAGTGTGGGCTGCGTCATGGTTTTTAGCACCACCATCTGCTACCACAACCTGTATCCGCACACAAGCAACATCGCCATCGTCCATCCTCATCATCATCAGCATCATCGCCATGGACTTAGCATGGAAGGAAAAATGCCACAACAACGACGAGATACCATAAAGCAGACATCGTCACTTGCATGGCAAGAGAAAGTAACGACATTTGAAGAACGTGATATTTAAGTTTAAGGCGATTTTTGGTGTCTGGGATTTGTGTGAGTCTAATGCCGTCATTTGGTTTTGACTTATCTACGCATGGCTACTTGCAGTCTCAGCACATACCATGATGGGATCCATTTGAGCTATGTCTGTTTTCTACAACAAGTTGCAGACAACTGTATTTTGGCTTAGTGATGTGAACAGAGTGCTCCAAGACAAAATCCAGAGAGTCCACCTATAAACTGTTGCATGGCACAATAGATGATGTGATGGGGCTGGTAATAATAATTGTGATGGTGCTGGTAACAATAATTCTCTCCAAACTCATTGGTACATTGCTTAGACAACATCCACTCAGTCTCACGACACTTCAGGCCACTCCACTCAATTCGATTCAGTTCAGAAAAACAACTTGGTAACTTGCTCATTGGCTTGTAATGATGACTGCTTCAAGTTCCATTTCTTTGTTTTTACTATGCTCGGAGTACTATTGCCAAGGTACTTCACAGACTATTCAAAGACTCCATCAACTTCTTCAATAATACAATGAGCAAAACAATAATAAAACTCTAATGATAATCATCAGCAATTACAAAAAATCATGTTTTATGAATGGAGAACAGGTGATTGGATGGTTCAGATTTGAATGGCATTTGTTATTTCAAAGATAGTTCTTTGTAAGGAACTAACCTTTGAAAAGAAAAGATCATGGGTAAAATTTGGGCACTCATGTATTTCACAAAGTTAGAACGATAACTGGTGACAATCCCTTTGGAAAGTATATCTATAAGAAGGTGATTCACGCTTATCACTGGACGCAAGATTAAAATTGAAAATGGACCTATTGATATTAGAAAAGCTTGTGTTTGTTGAAATTTGTATGACCCTCAATGTCACTGCAGATATGTTACCCTCGATCCGTATCTTTGAAGGTATGTATTGCAGTTTCCTATTTTAAAGTACCTTCTTCAATCCCAGATTCGTGAACTTCTCTGTGATACGAGTAGTTCTCACACCTGGAGGGAAAAGTTTGCAACCAAATGTCTCAAGGGGAAAGTATGCAACACCAAAGATTCTTAAGTTCACCTTATTTCTCTCCACCCCTGTTGCCTGTCCATACTTCCCCGGTAGGATGGTTTTGAAAGTCATGCCAGCTCAAGGGGAAAGTATGCAACATCAAAGATTCTTCAGTTCACCTTATTTCTCTCCACCCCTTTTGTCTGTCCACACTTCTCCGGTACGATGGTTTTGAAAGTAATGCCAGCTCAGTGAATTAGTCAGTCTGTTCCATTCGTATGTAGATTGTTGTAAGATATATCGACTCTGCCACAAATATAAGGGTTTCATATATTTGCGTAGTGCATGATACAAATGGGTTACTCGACAAAACTTTGTGCTCTTCAGGTATTCCTACCGCATAGCTAAAATTTCAATTTAGCCATAATATAGCCCCAATCGCTATACTTCCGAAACTCCCATCACCCCATTACAAAGTACTCCAGTTACATCCCCTAAAAAAATAATAATGAACACGCGATTCACCGCTCCATCGAAGGACTCCACATCCACGGAGGTGCTCAGTCAAAAGACCAATCTCTCTCAGAAGTTTGGAGTAGCACTTGATCTTCTGGCAGCCATACCCACTCGCCATTACATACAAGACTTGAACGCAATGGGATTGCTCAGTGCTCAGCACTTGATCCTCAGGC
>PGFW01018535.1:45090-58675 GCA_003123925.1 Haematobia irritans | reverse complement strand
TTTAAATTAGTATCATTATTTTATAGCTTACTTGGTAAACAACGCTAATAAGTAAGCATGCTCTTTTCACCCCTAGTTGTAGCAAATAATATACTTTAGCGGCAAAATTTTGTCGGCACATTTGAGAAATTAACTACAAAGGTAAGTCAATGAGGTTTTCGAACTTGACTCTGGAGAATACTTGTTTTCTGAAGTCATTTGACGATTTGTACAAGATAACATAACTGTTATGGACTCTGCCTTTTTCAATTTTATTTTAAGAATAATAAAATAGCAATACAAAATAACAAACGATTTTTGTGCTAATTATTGAAAACATGTTGCACTGTTTAACTTCTTCAGTACGTCTTTAAAGAATGTTCGATTTTCCGAGGAATCCTATGGAAAAGAAGATACTCCCTTAAAAAATCGCTTCTGTAACATATACCCCAAACACATTTTGCTTCAAGCAAGCATATACATTTTTAGGATTGATGCAAACAAAATATTGTTTGTATTGTTCAAACATATTATGTTTCTCCTTAGGGCATACACTGGTAGTAAAAAATTTTAATGAAATTTTCTTTGTGTGGATATATTTTTAAGGCGCACATTGGTTACTTCCATTATTTTACTTTCAGCTTACTCTCTAGGTCTCTCTTTCTAAACACATATATTTTTATAGGATATATCTAAATTAATATATGTTTGCATCTAAGCGTATTATACTTACAAACATTTTCTGTCCCAAACACAATATGTTCTAACATATTAACATATATGTCCCAAACATGTTATGCCAGTTTATGAACATTATATGCTTGCACTTAAAAATATTGTGTTAAAAATTTTGAGTTCCAAACATATAATTTTTACACACAAACATATGAAAAACAGTCTTTTTCGTCCCTGTACAAAACGAAATGTTCAAAACTCGTTTTTCGGATAAACCGAATATCCCAATTTTATCACTATCCAGTTTCGGTTTTTGTAGCGGAATCCGGTTAATCGATATACCAACGATATATTTCGACTTATGGTAGCACGATTACACTGGATAAATATATGACAGAAAGCAAAAAAGAATTCGTTGACGCTGTCAAACCATCATAAACTTTTAGCTTATGTTATGGTGAGTATATAAAATCACACAATCATGATCTGATTCAATCATGAAATTAATTTATCCAATTATTTTTTAATTGACATGTCTTCAGTCACAGAAACGATAATATTATTAAAAATTAAATAAAAGTCAATTAAAAATTAATTGATACATACTATTAATTCTTTTGGTTGATTTTAGTTTCAATTAAAAATTTTTTTGAATCAATTAAATCAATATTTTTTTATAACTCAATTAAAACTTTAATTGGAAAAAAATTCGTAATTTTTTTTGTGATCATGGTAGGTAGTATTTGCCAAACATAATGTTCTGATTAAATTAATTGATTTCTTCAATTATGAAAATCAAAGAATTAATAACAAAATAAAAATTCAATGATTTTTTTAATTTTTAACTATTTACAATTATTTTGCCATTAGATGAAATAATATTTTCTTTAGATGAATTAATATATCAATTAAGCATGTAAAAATTTGCAATCATTTTCTTAATTGTTTTTATTTTAATTGATCTGAATAAAAAGTTATTCTTATCAGTTAATTTTGATATAATTACGTTTTCAAATGCAATAAACTTTTTAATTGGATATATTTTGGTGATAAGTTTTTCTGTGTATTTAGATATTTCGAAAATCCGCCTGGAAGAAAGTTTGACCATCATTTTGTTCAAATATTTTCACAATTTATTTATAACCATGAGTGTTAATGTTATTCAATATAATTATCTGGAAGGAGTTGGGAATATTGGAATGAATACATTCTACTTTTTTATATAAATTCCAAAACGTGGTTATATGAATGCTAATAAAATCCAAAATTTTAAATAATTTATAAGGTATTTATAAAAACAACCCACATAAAAAATTCATAGTACAATTCTGCCAAACAAAAATACATTATAACAAATACCTTACAAACTTTTAACAAAAATGTAAATTGAATATAAATAAAAAAATATATATAATTTAAACGAATACGTAAAATGAGAAACATTGAATCATTAGACATACACTTTCACTTACATTAAAAAATACATTGTGTTTTTTAATAAATTCTAACAAATACATTGTCATATTCACAAAAACATTAAATAAAAAAATTAAAAAAAAAAAACTCTGGATGTTGTGAACCTTGATGAAATCATGTTTACTCGTATGAAATTTAAATAAACTCCCTCAACACAGATCATAAACCAATAATATAATAATTCAATTCATTTTTTTAAAAACGAAACATTAACTGAAAAAAAAAAAATACCCATATAGATAAACGAAAACCTTAAGTCGTTCAGAACGTAGTCTGAAACAAATTATACAATTCATTAGGCAAAGCGTTTTAACTGTTAGATAGATAAAATACTTTTTGTATTCGTAAGATTAAGGCAGTTGTGATCATGATAAAGACGAACGAAGGAGAGACAATTGTGATCTCGATTACAAGGCTTTTTTGGAAATATGTTTCATGTAGCACACAAATACATTAACACAACCTTCAGCAACTAATCACCCACCCATTCACATAGTCCTTTACAAAACCGTTCATACAAATTTAGAGATCAATCGTTAACCACAATCAAATCGTTCATTTTACGATAGATATTTATTCTCTTTATATACAATATAAAAATAAAACCAATTGTCCCCCCGCCATTTTACACATAATAAGAAAACCATATATAGACAAAAATGGGAAAGTATGAAGAAGAACACGAAGAACAACAACAACAACAACAAAAATTTGTATGTAGTCATGACAAGGATAATTTATTAATATTAAGGCCATCATAATCAATACAACCAGAGCAGATAATACACCAATTCTCGCTACACGTTTTCACATACAATACATACAAAACATACACTCAAACACTCACACCATAAAGTAGTTTAAAGTTAATATTAATGAAATTTTTATTAAAAACAAAAAAGAAACGAAATATAAATATTAACAATTAATTTAATAAATGAACAAACAAAACAAAAAGAAATAAAACCACAAAAAAAAACATATGTAAGAGTAAATAATAATAGTATTTCAAAATTTGTCTAATACTACAGAAAAAAGAAAATCGAATAAAAATCACAAAAAAAAAATTAACATACAATGCTGATAATTATAATGAACAAAAAAAGATAATTGTTAATGTTTAAAAATTTGTTAAAAAGTAACATTTCAAATAAAAGTATGCGAAAAACATATCCAAAGTGTTTGGTTTTATTATCATTAATGATGTATTTTAGGTAAAAGCAATCTCGGCGAGTAAATGAAAGAAACCTAAAACTTCAAATTGTTTAAACAACCACCACTGTAGACATTTTACAAAGGATTAGGCGAAAATTCAAGAAATTGTCTCAATTATAGAATTCAACACATTAGCAACAATTTCTCAACTGAAAAATCGTCAATTTGAAATGCTTCGCTAATCAATAATTTCTCACTCATTTTTTCGATATGAGGTAAATCAAAAAATTAACAGGTTGGGTGGCTGATAAGCCCGGTCCTGACTCATAGATGGCGTCGCTAGATTAAATTCCATATTATTTTTATATAGTACAACCTTCAAATGATTCGTGTCAAAACTTGACGTCTGTAAGTCAATTAGTTTTGTGAGACAGAGCGTCTTTTGTGAAGCAACTTTGTTATTGTGAAAAAAATGGAAAAGTATGAATTTGTGTTTTGATAAAAATACTGTTTTCTAAAGGGAAAAAAAAAACGGTGGAACAAAAACTTGGCTTTGATAATGAGTTTCCGGACTCTGCCCCAGGGAAATCAACAAATAATTGATTGGTAATGCAAAATTCAAGTGTGGTGAAATGAGCACGGAGGACTGTTGAACGCAATGGACGCCCGAAAGAGGTGCTTACGACGAAACATCAAAAAAATCCACAAAATGATTTTGAATGACCGTAAAAATGAAGTTGATCGAGATAAAAGAGGCCTTTAAGATATCAAAGGAACGTGTTGGTCATATCATTCATCAATATTTGGATATGCGAAAGCTCTGTTGCAAAATGGGTGCGCGCGAGCTCACATTTGATCCAAAAACAACAACGTGTGATGATTCTGAGCAGTGTTTGCAAGCTGTTAACTCGTATTATACCGAGTTTTTCCGTCGATAATGTGACAATGGGATGAAACATGGCTCCATCACTACACTCATATGAGTCCAATCAGACAGTCGCGCTGAGTGGACAGCGAGCGGTGAACCAGTCTCCGAAGCGTGGAAAGACTCAAAAGTCCGCTGGTAAAGTAATGACCTCTGTTTTTTGGGATGCGCATGGAATAATTTTTATCGATTATCTTGAGAAGGGAAAAACTATCAACAGTGACTATTATTATGGCGTTATTGGAGGCGTTTGAGGTCGAAATCGCGGCAACACGGCCCCATATGAAGAAGAAAAAGAGTGTTGTTCCACCAAGACAACGCACCGTGCCACAAGTCAGTGTGAGAACCGAATGGCAAAATTCATGAATTGGGCTTCGAATTGCTGCAATTAAGAGGTGATCGCCGAAAACTGAGGCCTATTTTGAGGCAAAACAGAAGGAGTACTACAAAATGGTATCAAAGAAAATTTTAAGTGAGTCTGATACATCGGGCTGCACCTAACCTAACTAACCTAGTCTCTATTTTAAAATTAAATTAGGAAAAAATCATTTTCTCTCTTTGCAATATATTCAGTCCAAATGAAATTATAACAGATAATTCCAGGGACCGTAAATAACAATTGTTCAGAAAATTTTAACTCAAAAAACTCTCAGTCAACCTCACACTGAAAAATAATGCATGTCTGGTTCAAAGATTTTGTCTTTTACTTAAAAATTTTAGTATTGATTTTCGAGCCAAAGAAGCGGGAGTATACAAATAAGAGATATTGTTTAAGACAAAATTCTCCTATAAATTTGAGTTTTGTGTACTTGCTTCTAGGAAGCAAACTTTAATTTTTCGTTTTTTCAGCTTGTTTTCTTCATATGCTATCAAAAGTCCTTTAAAACGACGTTAACGACCACTTTCTTTACCAAATTCAGAATCAACTTCCAGTAGAAATTATGCTATATTTCAAGTAAAAACGTCTTATAAAATAAAGTGTTGAAAACCATATTCTATATTTGAACGATTTTTTCTGCTTTGTAATCAAGATGCAAAAGACAACTAAATTTAAAGACAATTTCATTAATTTTTAAGAATTTTTCTGAATTATTAAAGTCAAGTTGACCTTAGCCCAAAAATGATTTCTTTCATGTTATGATACCCCTTTTTAAGTAAAATCACTTAATTGTAAGGACAATACGGACTTCATTGAAAAGTTATCGACTTTTTTAGACAAATGTCCTAAAAAAAACTCTATAAAGAGTTTTTATTTTTGGAAGAAAAAAAATAAACACCAAAGAAGGAGTATTTTCTGAAGGAAAAACTAAAACTACTAAAGAAGTTTGTAGCGGATAATAAAACTGTCTTTTTACGAGTTTCATTCGAATTTTTTTGTCACAAAATAACCATTTAAAAAAAGCTTTTTTGATAGTACTTATAATCGTTACGGTCAAAGAAAAAATATTTTGGTTAATTTCAGAATAAAAACTTCAAATTGGTAAAATAAGTCTTAGCCTATATTTGAAGCTTTTCCATTATTCAATAATTCAGCTAATTTAACAGCTGAAGCCATCTTTATCTTTATCCCTAATATTGCAATATGGTAGCTGACTTATAGATTATTCTTCGTTAATAAATTTGTTTTGTTTCAGGTCGAAATCCTATGTTGTTAGCACCTATATTACCCGTTTATTTTATAATTCATTATTGATTCGTAAATATTATAACAAAAATAAATATAAATAAATTTTGTTTGAGAAGTTGGTCTTAATATTGTGTAAATTGCGTGTTCTAAATGTATGTTTCATATCAGGTAAATATTTGTTTAGTGTATATTATTTTCCTTTGCAGTCGTAAAGAAAAAATCACTATAAAATGGTATCTAGCTTAATAACCCTGTAATCTTGTATTGCAATAACAGTTATACATTCTCATGAAAATTATTATTGTTTGAGTTTAATTCCTTCCTTTCTCCTAAAATCTAGGTTATAAAATAAATGAAAATAGACTTGTTTATATTTGATACCACACAAAAACAATTCCAAGAATTGTGTAATTTACAAAAAATTTTTAGATATTTCGGTGGACACAAATATAAATTCGCAATAATAACCATTTGCGGCTGACTTATTAACAAATTAGCCAATGCTAATTTCAATAAATTTACTACGTTGTTCGCAATTTTTAAAGAGAATATTAATCCAAAAACAGTAAAAGCAAAAGTGAAATTTGATTTATGATATGTGTGTGTGTGTTGCTCTAGCACTTAGATCACGTTCAATTATACAATACAGTAAACGACATAATATTGATTTGCAAGGGAAAAGAAATAATTAAATAAAACCCAAACGCATATATACATTAAACCAATCGTATGCAAATTTCCTTTTGAAATCAAATGATATTTCAATAAGTCGGTAAACAATTTATAGACATCCGCAATGTACGAGGCTCAAATTGTATAACAAATTAGTTGTTTAGCTGCCCAATGAAGCTTTATATTTAGACCCTGTACATAGTAACTGACGATGGGTATTGACGTATGCATATAACAATGTTTAATCTAGCTAATGTAAGTGTTACAACCACAATGTGCAATAATGTTCATAAACATTCTTAGCACACATGCCCCCTTCTCCTCAACGTACCTCACACCCCATCTGAAAATCCCAGAAAATTCTCCAATTAAAAAATGTTGCAGACAAAATCTAGTACATCATGACCAGTGTACACATACATATGTATATGCATACTTAGTTTGTAAACATAGTCACCATATTTAGAGATTAATCCATTGGAGAGCGAATTTAAAAACTCGTTATTCAACATGACCATCACGCTGCTCGAGTTAGCTTCACTCAATTCCTTGCCTGGATGTGGCCATAAATATGTATGTATTAAGCCCATATGTCTTTAGGCTATGGGAGAGGGGTTTGTTGATTGGCGCTTCGAAGTGACAAGAATGTGCAAATGGTCTTCTTACTGGTTGCATGTAGTGAAGACACTATTCCCGTGTTGTGTATGCAGGCGCCAGAAGGCGCTCGCTCTCTTCGTATGTTGTAAACGGGCATGAAAAACACCTGTGATTTGATATGGTCGCCTGGTATATATGACTTTATATGGTAAAAAGCATTCAATTTTAAAACTATTGAACATCCAGAAACAGGTGCTTCTTCTGACCACTTTTAGTGGTTGCAACCAATGCTCAATATCTATTATGAAGTTTGTGTCTTAAATCTTTTGTTTTGCCAGTCCCCCGTCCAAGCCAATTCATTTTCTTGCCTTTCAAATTCTTACTCCCCTTGTTCATATTAAAATAATCACAATATTGGATGAAAAACATATATTAGTGAGGAAGATTTATGTATTGTTATAGATTTGCTGTGAAATACACCATTGAGCGTTTACATAGAGAGGAATAAGAAAGCACAAGAATATAATAAATTCGATATGGGTATAAGTTTTTGCTGATATATAGTTTCATTACAAGCACTTAACACATTTACATGACATTGTTCAAAATTCGCATGGATCCAACAAAATGTTTCAATTAGTCCGACCCTCCTTAACGAAAATCATTTACCTTGTACGTTGCGACTTTAAACATTTTGATGCACTTCCAAAAATGCCCTCCCAAAGATGTCTTTAATTTTAACTATAAAGGAAGTTCATTTAATTCAATTTTATATAACTCTATTTTTTCATATTTTTAATGGATAATTTTATTTTCAATTTATATTAAAATGGATTAAAAACAGAGTAAAAATATTACAAATTATTTAAATTATGTCGAAAAAATGTCTAGATCGATTCTCGAAAAATTGCGAATTTTTGAAAATATTTGAACCAGAGCAGATAATACACCAATTCTCGCTACACGTTTTCACATACAATACATACAAAAACATACACTGCAAACACTCACACCATAAAGTAGTTTAAAGTTAATATTAATGAAATTTTTATTAAAAACAAAAAAGAACGAAATATAAATATTAACAATTAATTTAATAAATGAACAAACAAAACAAAAGAAAATAAACCACAAAAAAAAACATATGTAAGAGTAAAATAATAATGTATTTCAAAATTGTCTAATAACTACAGAAAAAAGAAAATCGAATAAAAATCACAAAAAAAAAATTAACATACAATGCCTGATAATTATAATGAACAAAAAAAGATAATTGTTAATGTTTAAAAATTTGTTAAAAAGTAACATTTCAAATAAAAGTATGCGAAAAACATATCCAAAGTGTTTGGTTTTATTTCATAAACTGATGGTATTTTGGTAAGCAATCTCGGCGAGTAAATGCAAAGAACCTAAAAACTTCAAATTTGTTAAACACCACCACTGGAGACATTTTACAAAGGATTAGGCGAAAATTCAAGAAATTGTCTCAATTATAGAATTCAACACATTAGCAACAATTTCTCAACTGAAAAATCGTCAATTTGAAATGCTTTGCTAATCAATAATTTCTCATTCATTTTTCGATATGAGCTAAATCAAAAACAAGTAAGTAAAGTAGAAAGTCGGGCGGGGCCGACTATATCATACCCTAAACCACCATTACAGAATAAGTAATCATAAGCATTTGTGGGGTAACATATAGGTCTGGGAGATAAACCGCAGTTGCATATTTAGAAATTAAGGGGTACATGTCTATGGGTGCTTTGTGTCAATCTGACTATTGCTCATAGTCAATGTTGCCAGGGAAAATGTTCGGTTTACCCTACAAGGACAAAAAAGTTCCCTACTTTCCCATACATTCCCAAACAATTTTCCCTACTATATTTTTCGTTAAATTTAAAAAAAATTACAAAACAAAAATGGTTCTAAGTACTTTATTATCTTAAAACATGAATATGCAACGTATATAACTTAGAATATAAATTTGTATTACCACCACGGTTGCCACAGTTGGTAGAATTCTACCCAAATTAGTAATCTTTTTTGTTAAATCTCTATAGAAATAAAATTTTGGAAAAAGTTTCTATAAACAAATTTTTGTGAGAAATTTTTCTATAGAAATAAAATTTTGACAATAAATTCTATAGAAATAAAATTTTGAGAAAAAATTCCACAGAAATAAAATTTTGAGAAAATTTTTTATAGAAATAATATTTTGAAAAAAATTTATAGAAATACAATTTTGACAAAATGTTCTATAGAAATAAAATGTTGACAAAATTTTCTACAGGAATAAAGTTTACCACACATTGTTAAAGATCAAGCCTTGCCGGCTTCTAATTTCCTCCTCTAGAGCCACCAAAATGTAAAAATTATTACAAATTGTGTTGAGTGAAAATGTCCTACATTGTGGCCCTACGTCCCTACAAGACGCTAAATATTAGAAAAACCTTACATATAGGGAATTTCCCCTACTTCTAGCAACACTGGCTGTGTTGATATTGCACCTTCGGAGTTAGTATGCCACTAATATTGAGCCCATTATTAAAAAAAGAGAAAATCGTTAAATTAGTGTGGGTAATAAATACAAATTTGTAAAAATCGAGCAATATTCTTATGTAAGAGCTACAAGTACATATAAGTACGATCGGCTAGTACATAAACATTTGAAATTTGAGTAACATTGGTTAATAAATAAGAGTACTATGACCAAATTTGGGAAAATCGAGCGATGCATATATATGGAAGCTATATCTAAATCTGAACCAATTTGCATAATATTTTGCGGGTTTGATTAATACCACAAAAGGTTACCTTGTGCAAGATTTGAGTAAGATCAGTTAAGAAATGAGGCCTGTATGGTCAAACATAAGGTTATTAGGGGCGAATTTTTCAATATCGGGTGATACATATATGGGAGCTATATCTACATGTGAACCGATTTCGATGAAATTTTGCACATATAGTTAGTACTATAGAGGACTGGATCTAGCCAACTTTTAGTAAGATCGGTTAATAAAATAAGGGTTCTATGGGCAAATTTGGGAAAATCGGGCTATACATATATATGGGAGCTATATCTAAATCTGAACCGATTTCGATGATTTTTTGCACATATAGTAAGTGCTACAGAAGATTATATTTAGCCAACTTTGAGTAAGATCGGTTGATAAATAAAGGTTTTGTGGTCAAATTTGGGAAAATCGGGCGATACATATATATGAGCTATATCTAAATCTGAACCGATTTGGATGAAATTTTGCAGACTTAAAGGGCGATGGAAAACATTACCTTTTGCCAAATTTGGTGACGATCCGTTTGAAAAAAACGCGCAACGTGACCCCATTTGTCGAAATCGGACGATACATATATATGGGAGCTATATCTAAATTTGATCCGATTTCTTCCAAATTCAATAGCGTTCGTCCTTGTGCCCAAAAAGTCCCTGTACAAAATTTCATCAAAATCGGGTTTAATAATTGCGACCGGAATCCTGTGAACAACAAATACATGGACAGACGGACGGACGGACGGACGGACGGACACCAAGCGCTAGATCGACTCAGGAGGTGATTCTGAGTCGATCGGTATATATTTTATGGGGTCTAAAATCAATATTTCTGGTAGGCACATTTTTTGGCAGATCAAACTTATTATACCCTGACCACTATGTGGTTTAGGGTATAATTAACAGGGTGGCTGATAAGTCCCCGGTCTGACACATAGATGGCGTCGCTAGTATTAAATGCATATTATTTTTATATAGTACCAACCTTCAAATGATTCATAACAAAATTTGACGTCTGTAAGTCAATTAGTTTGTGAGACAGAGCGTCTTTTGTGAAGCAACTTTTGTTATTGTGAAAAAAATGGAAAAAAAGGAATTTCGTGTTTTGATAAAATACAGTTTTCTAAAGGGAAAAAATACGGTGGAAACAAAAACTTGACTTGATAATGAGTTTCCGGACTCTGCCCCAGGGAAATCAACAATAATTGATTGGTATGCAAAATTCAAGCGTGGTGAAATGAGCACGGAGGACTGTGAACGCAATGGACTCCCCGAAAGAGGGAGCTTACCGACGAAACATGAAAAAAACCACACAAAATGATTTTGAATGACCGTTAAAATGAAGTTGATCGAGATAAAAGGGACTTAAAGATATCAAAGGGAACGTGTTGGTTATCATTCATCAATATTTGGATATGCGGAAGCTCTGTGCAAAATGGGTGCCGCGCGCGAGCTCACATTTGACCAAAACAACAACGTGTTGATGATTCTGAGATGTTTGCAGCTGGTTAACTCGTATTATACCCGAGTTTTTCCGTCGATAATTGACAATGGATGAAACATGGCTCCATCACTACACTCATGAGTCCAATCGACAGTCGGCTGAGTGGACAGCGACCGGCGAACCGTCTCCGAAGCGTGGAAAGACTCAAAAGTCCGCTGGCCTCTGTTGTTTGGGATGCGCATGGAATAATTTTTATCGATTATCTTGAGAAGGGAAAAACCATCAACATTGACTATTATATGGCGTTATTGGAGCGTTTGAAGGTCGAAATCGCGGCAAAACGGCCCCATATGAAGAAGAAAAAAAAAGTTTTGTTCCACCAAGACAACGCACCGTGCCACAAGTCATTGAGAACGATGGCAAAAATTCATGAATTGGGCTTCGAATTGCTTCCCCAGCCACCGTATTCTCCAGATCTGGGATGCTTGCAGGGAAAAAATTTGGCTGCAATTAAGAGGTGATCGCCGAAACTGAGGCCTATTTTGAGGCAAAACCGAAGGAGTACTACCAAAATGGTATCAAAAAATTGTTAAGTGAGTCTGATACATCGGGCTGCCACCTAACCTAACTAGCCTAGTCTCTATAAAATTAAAATTAGGAAAAAATCATTTCTCTCTTTGCAATATATTCAGTTCCAAATGAAATTATAACAGATAATTCCAGGGACCGTAAATAACAATTGTACAGAAAATTTTAACTCAAAAACTCTTCAGTCAACCTACACTGAAAAAATGCATGTCTGGTTCCAAAGATTTTGTCTTTACTTTAAAAATGTTAGTATTGATTTCGAGCCAAAGAAGCGGAGTATACAAATAAGGATATTTTTAAGACAAAATTCTCCTATAAATTTGGGTTTTGTGCATAGCTTGGGAATTTCGATTACAATTAGAAATCATTACGATTAGAGAAATAAAATAATTTAATCATTAGAATTGAATTTAGATAAAAATTTCAGATTACTAATTGATTAGATTAGAAATAAAATGTGATTAGATTAATCACAATTAGTGACGATTGGCATTTCTAATCAAATCTAATCAAAAAAATAATTGATTAGATTTCTTAATAATTTTTGATTAGATTTGATTAGATCAACAATTTTTAACTATTTTTGTGAAAAGAAAATATTTATTTACATAATATAACAGTTTTTGAATATTGCATAAAATTGCATACGTTGCATCCTGTTCTTTAAATAAACACTAGACACAGCTGGTTCACTTTGTTGTTGTGTTATTAATGTCGTGAAATACTGATAAAGTTACCGTCATCATCGAATTAATAATAACACAGCAACAAAGTGAACCAGCTGTGTCTAGTGTTTATTTAAAGAACAGGGTGCAACGTACGCAATTTTATGCAATATTCAAAAACTGTTATATTATGTAAATATAGCAACAAATATGATAAATAAATACTTTCTTTTCACAAAAATAGTTTAAAATAGTTGATCTAATCAAATCTAATCAAAAATTATTAAGAAATCTAATCAATTATTTTTTTGATTAGTTTTGATTAGATTTGATTAGAAATGCTAATCGTCACTAATTGTGATTAGATTTTTGATTATTTCTAATCTAATCAATTAGTAATCGTCAAAAATGGCTAACTAATCATCAATTAATCAATTTTTCAACCAAATAAAATTTCTAATGCAATTGCTAATCATTAGGATTACTAATCATTATTCCCAAGCTATGGTTTTGTGTACTTGCTTCTAGGAAGCAAACTTTAATTTTTCGTTTTTTCAGCTTGTTTTCTTCATGTGCTACCAAAGTCCTTTAAAAACGAGTTAACGACACTTTCTTTACCAAATTCAGAATCAACTTCCAGTAGAAATTACGCTATATTTCAAGTAAAAACGTCTTTAAAATAAAGTGTTGAAAACCATATTCTATATTTGAACGATTTTTTGCTTTGTAATCAAGATGCAAAAGACAACAAATTTAAAGACAATTTCATTAATTTTTAAGAATTTTTCTGAATTATTAAAGTCAAGTTGACTTTAGCCCAAAAATGATTTCTTTCATGTTATGATACCCCTTTTTAAGTAAAATCACTTAATTGTAAGGACAATACGACTTCATTGAAAAGTTTATCGACTTTTGGACAAGGAAATGCGTCTTCTATGCTAAACAAAATTTGCATTCGTATTTTAAAGACATGAAATGTTTGACCTCACGACAA
>PGFW01018528.1:0-13432 GCA_003123925.1 Haematobia irritans | reverse complement strand
TTGAGGAGTTTGGAGAGTTCCATTTTCGTTCTCTATTGAGAGAATTTCTTGCAATTTGGGAGAGGGAGAGTTTCTCGAAATTTGGAGAGTGAGTTTCCGTCTCCATTTGGAAACTTTTTAATTTGATGCATACACATCGACTTAATTAGTTTCCGTTTTGATCTTTTGCTGTGCGGTTGATTTTTGTTTCAACACTGTGACCTTGATCACTTTATATATATTTTTTGTGTGAAATCTGTGTTTAATGTGTGTTATGTATATGTAGTTCATTTTCTTTTTTTTCGTTTTGTTCATAAATAAGAACAGACAGATAATCGCAAAAGATAGTACAATACTAAATTCCAGATGAATTTTAGTAAACTTAAATACATAAGCGGATACAATTAGGTATGTATGGCATTTACATTATTGAATAGAGTGTTTGTAAGCAATGAAATTGCTTTGTTGTCGTATGAGTTTGCAATTTGATTTCATACCTAGTGTTTGCAATTCTATTCCTTTACCAAATTATCGAGTAAATGTAGACTGTTCGTTATGTGTTATTTGAGACTCTGTTAAACTCAGGTACAGTTATAGCTTTATATTGGCAGTGTGCAAAATTTTTTGTTTTTGTTTAAATACGTCCCCATTTAATTTGGCATATGTACTGTGTTTGGTTGTGTGGGCGTAGACTTTGTAGTGGAGTACATTCAAGTACTCACATTTTCTACAAATGGGAAAACAAAATCATTATTTTCTCAATTTGACTCCTCTCTCTCTCCAATTCTTAAACAATTTTATACTCATGATCCAATGTTGTTGGTGGGGCTGTTGTCCTCGAAGAAATTTAGTGACTGCCGTCTGTCTTGACTAAGGGGAAGAGTGGCAAGAATAAATCTACAACAGGGATGGCCAGAGTTAGAAATTGTGTTTGTTAAAGGGTATCAATTTGGATCGCTCTCTTTAATGACTTCGGAAAATGGTTACTTCGATAACACTAGTTGTTACCCAAAAAAAAATTATGTACACTGATGAAAATAAACTTTATGTATTTTGGAGCTGGCTGAAATTCGAAAAAAATTTTAAATTTTTTTTTATATACAGTTTTTGAGATACCTTTATTTTTAAATATGTTCGCTCTTTTTTCACAATATATCTCGAGTTAGAAATGTCCGTATATAACGTTGTTGGTACTTAAATGAAAGATGACGAATTATCGTGTGCAATTGGATCTCTGATAAGTTAAGCGTTTCAAAAAAATTATCAATGCGAAAAATTAAAATTTTCAAAAAAAATAACGTTTTACAATGAACTTTTCGCCGAAAAGTATAAACCAATTAAAAAATTTTTTCTCTTCATCGTCGTATAGACGACGTATAGACTCTAACTAGAAGAAAAAGACGAAAAATTACAAAGTTATAAGCAATTGAATGATGTTTAAATCTTCAATATGGGAGCACTCACCCTCACAAAAATGCATTTCTCTGTGGCCTGGAGGAAATTTTGTGTGGGTGATTGGCTCATATTGCATGATTTGCCTTCGGATTTATTCACTCAATTGTTTATAACTTTTGTCATTTTCGGTCGTTTTTTCGGACATTTTAACTCGAATAATTGTGTTTAGTGAAAAAAGAACGAAATTTAAAAATAAAGGGATTTCTCAAAAAATTGTAACAAAAAAATTTAAACATTTTTCGAATTCAGTCGATTCAGCAGCTCAAAATAACATAGAAAAGTTGATTTTTCATTCAAAAAAAAAAAAATGTGTACAGTTTGATTGTAAACTAGTTAATAATATTAAGTTAGAATTTTCATTTATTTTCTTCTTTGTGCGGGGGAAGTTGGGGTGGGGGAAAATGTTTTTGAAGCAGTATTTTTCGTTATTATGTATTGTACACTTTAATGGATTACTTTTTAATGAAACAAAAAGTATTTTGGATTTTCCAAAACGGCACATGTATCAAAAAATCACCGCATAAAATCATAAAAAAGAAGTCTTTTTTTACTTGTCTACATGTTTAGATTGGAAATAGGATTTCCATTACTTACACTCTAAATTTAATGGAACAATTTTTGGATTTTTAAAACGCATATAATGAAATCTTTGATAAAAAAAATATTTTTATTATTATTTTATTTATTATTATCAAAGTAAGATTTATTTATTGAATGTTATGAACAGTTAATAGCATTCATTGAACTCAAAAAAAATCTGAAATAATAAGAGTAAATCTACCAGTACTCATTGATTCGTAATGCATATAATCGATAGGACAACACATCCACTTCGATCATTGCTCAAACACATCATTTCGTCATGTACTTATAAAACATTTTGAGGAGCATTAACTGGAGCGAAAAACATTCTAGGATAGTAAGAGCAAAACGCCGCGTTAGTCGTTTGGCCACCCCTTAAAATTGGAACAAAAAACCGAAAGAGCACCAAATTTGGTGTTAAAGCACCTATAGTGGCATTACTGCTTACAACTAACTATGCCATAATGGTCTTATGATGACCAAGGTAAAGGGAAACAGGCGAGGACAGTAAGAGAGAGAGGAGAGTATATGTGTGTGGATTGTATATCTTTTACCATAACAAAGAGCATTGAATGTGAAGAATTTTATAGAGTCGATTTAGGAGTACCCTCTTAATACTTAATCGAGAGCAGGAGTTCTGCCTTATATTTTTATATATATAATATATAGTATAATATATATATATATATATAATATATATATATATATATATATATATATATATAATATAATTATATATATATATATATATATATATATATATATATATATATATATATATATATATATATATTATATATATATATATATATATATATATAATATTATGATATAATATATTATAATGTATATTATATATATAAATATATATTATATATATATATATATATATATATATATATATAAATGTAATATAGAAACTCACAATATTATTATGTATTATTATGAGGCTATTTTATCATTTAGTTTAACTTTTTAGTGGAAAAATTAGCGTCTATAACTCGAACTTAATACCACCTTCAGCCATTAAAACCTTGCGTTGACTAACACTTACTAAGTGAGTATCTTAACCAACAGCCAAATTACACGTTCTACAAGTGCATTCATCCAAAAACTAACTGGAAGACATCTTGTGTTATAAACCATTTTTAGCATTAACTGAGTGAGAGAATAGTTTGGATAGTAAGAGCAAAACGCCGCGTAGTCTGTATGGCCATCACCGCTATATGCCCTCTTGAGTTCCTCATCTTGTCCTAAATATGTTTGTCTCCAGTTCGTGTGCAAAACAAAAAAAAAAACAATCTCTCGAAACAATGGCAATTTAGGATTTCATTGTAAACTACCACCGCTGTAAATTTTATGGAAATGCTTGGACGAGTAAAAAAAAGCACAATAAATAAGTGGCAATATTTTAACCAAACAATAGCCATTAAATTTAAACGCCAAAGCCCCTCGGCTATGTTAGGACTATCAGTTTTTTAAAGAGTACTTTTGTATGGACATTAATCTCGGTAAATAATGCCAATGGTGGTCATCTAACTTACGAAAATAAATTTTATTTAAAAAAAAAATCAATAAAATGCGGTTTATATCACGAAATTTTCTTAAAAATTCTAGTTAATTCCCCATGTTACGAAATTTGGGAACGCAACTCGCAACAATTTATTTTCCCTTTTTACGAATAAATAGATATGCCCTAGGCCTTCAATACAATTTTAATTTGAACTTCTCATTAAAAAAAGAGAATCGAATTACAAGTTAAGATATTAAAGAATTCACGGTTAAAATAAATTTGACAAACATCTCGATAGAAATGAAATTTTACAAATCTCTATGAATATTTTTGAAAACATGAAAAAATTTTGACAAAATTTCTATAAAAGTGAAATTATTATGACAAAATTTTTCTATAAAATAAAATTTTGGCAAATTTTCCATAAAAACAAAGAAATTATTGAAAATTTGACAATTCTATAGAAATGAAATTGACAAAATTTCTATAGAACTGAAATTTGAAAATGTACGCTAATAGAATGCAAAATCCAATTTGTAAAGAATTGAAGAACATTCTCTAAAAAATAATAATTTTGGCCAAAATTTTCCACAAAAATAAAATTTGACAAAATTTTGAAAGAAATAAAACTCTTGACAAAATTTTTCAATATAGAATATGAAATTTTGTAAAATTTCACTAAGGAAATTGAAATTTTGACACAATTTCCTATATATAATGAAAAAAATTTTGATAAAATTTCCATATGAGAATGAAATTTTGAACAAATTTCTAAAGAAATTAAATTTACAAAAATTTCCCAAAGAAATTAAAACTTTGACAAAATTTCAATAGAGAATGAAATTTGATAAAAATTTTATAGAATGAAAATTTTTGACAAATTTCCTACAATCAAATGAAAATTTTTATAAAATTTCCTATAGAAATGAATAATGACAAAATTTCCTATAGAAATGAAATTTGGACAAATTTCTCTATAAAAGATAAAATTTTGGCAAAATTTTCGCATAAAAGAACAATGTTGAGCAAAATTTGGTAAAGAAATAAAACTTTGACAAAATTTTCAATAGAAATGAAATTTTGATTAAAATATTCCTATGAAGACTGAAATTTTGACAAAATTTCCTTATATAATGAATTTTGATAAATATATTTCCTATAGAAATGAAATTTTGACAAAAATTTTCTATAGAAATATAATTTTGACAAAAGTTCCCAAAGAAATTAAATTTGAAAATTTTTGTATGAATAATTGACAAATTTCGATAGATTTGACAAAAATTTCCATAAAGAATGAAATTTTGATAAAATTTCTCTATAGCAAATGAAATTTATATAAATTTCCATAATATAAATTTTGACAAAATTTCTATAGAGATTGAAATTTGGCAAAATTTTCCATAGAAATCAAATTTGGAAAATTTCCTCAAGAATATAAATTTTGACAACATTTTCATAAAAACTAAAATTTTGCAAAATTTTTTCCAAACAAAAAACAACAATTTACCAAAAATTTTGGTATAGAATATAAAACTTGACCAAAATTCAATTGAAATTGAACTTGATCAAAAAAATTACCTATAGAAAGAAATTTGATCAATAATTTCGTATAGATAAAGAAAAAAAAATGAAAATTTTAGACAAAATTTCCTTATAAAAATTAGAATTTTGCCAAAATTTCCTTATAGAAATGAAATTTGACAAAATTTCCTATAAAATGGAAATTTTGAACAAAATTTCCCTATAGAAATGACATTTTGATAAAATTCCTATAATAATGAAATTTGACAAAAATTTCCTATAGAAATGAATTTTGACAAAATTTATCCATAAAATCAAAATTTTACAACATTTGTATAGAAATAAAACTTTAACAACAATTTTCAATTGAATAAATTAGACAAAATTGCCTATATAAATTAAATTTTTCCAAAATTTCCTATAGAAATGAAATTTTGAATAAAACTTCCTTATAGAAATGAAATTTGACAAAATTTCTCTATTAAAAATTAAAATTTTGCGCCAAAATTTTCCATAAATACAAAAATTTTGACAAAATTTCCAATAGAAATGAAAATTTTGACAAAATTTCCTATAGAAATGCAAATTTTGCAAACATTTCCTTATAGATAATGCAAATTGACAAAATTTCCTAAATAAATGAAATTTTGACAAAATCCTATAAGAAATGAACATTTGACAAAATTCCTCATAGAAATAAATTTTACAACAATCTTCCCTATAGAAATAAATTTTGACAAAAATTTCCTAATATTAAATGAAATTTTGACAAATTTCTATAAAAATGAAACTTTGACAAAATTCCTATAAAAAAAAATTTGACATAAATTTCCTATAGAAATGAAATTTGCCAAAACTCCCCATTAGAAATGAAATTTATAATAAATATTTCCTATACGAAATACATCTGATAAACTTTCCTATAAGAAATGAATTTGACAAAATTTCGATAGCAAATAAATTTTGAACAAAATTTTCCGTATAAAAATAATAATTTTGCAAAATTTTCCATTAAAAACAAAATTTGACCCAAAATTGTATAGATAATAAAACTTTACACAAAATTTTCACTAGAATATGAAAATTAGACATAATTCCTATAGAAATAAATTTTGCCAAAATATCTATTAGAAATGAAATTTTGCAAAATTCCTATAAAATGAAATTTTGACAAAATTTCATATAGAAATTAAATTTGACAAAAATTTCCTTCTAAGAAATGAAATTTTGACAAATTTCATAGAATGAAATTTGTGAAAAAAATTCGTATAGAAATGAAATTTTGATCAAAATTCCTCATCACCCACACTGAAATTTTTGATAAAAATTTCTTATTAGAAATGTAAATTTTTGACCAAAATTTCCATATTAGAAATGGAATTTGACAAAATTTGTATTAGAAAGAAATTTATAAAATTTTCCTGGATAGAAATAAATAATGACCAAAATTTCCTATAGAAAAAATTCTTGACAACAATTTTCTATAAAAAACTAAAAATTTTGGCAAAAGTTTCCATAAAAAAAATAATTTGACTAAAATTGTAAAGAAATAAAACTTTGACAAGACATTTTCAATACAAAATAAATTTTGATAAAATTTCCAATAGAAATATATTTTACAAAAATTTACGTAAAAATTAATTCTTCCAAATTTCCCTACTTATAGAAATGAATAAATTTGCCAAAAACTTTCTATACGAAATTTACAATTTTGACAAAATTCCTTATAGATATGGAAATTTGACAAAAGTTCCAATAGAAATTGAAATTTCTTAAAAAATTTCCTATAAAAATACATATTTCCTAAGTTTTATCTTGTCCATATGTCTTAGTGTGTTCCGGTATTTTAAAGACCGGTACTGTTTTCTACTACATTTTTCATTACTGCTTAATCTAATTTCCTATATATTCTATGCCCAAATCCCCCTAATTTTGCTTTTCTACTTTAAAAAATTAAACTACGATCAAACCTCCCATCCCTTAATTAGCTTTCTTTCTTTGACTTGAAAAATCGAAGCTCAAAGGAAAATCCATCTAAAATTTTTGCCAAGTATTAAATTTCATTAAAAAACTTTTGTAAAAGTTTCTAACTCGCTTTATTTCGTAATTTATAATTTATCCCTTACAGTATTTTAATATTGAATTTTTTCAATGAAGCCTTAGACAATCAACTTCCTTGCACCATCAATTATCCAAACACCGAACTCACAGTCCCAGTACTCCTCACTAAAAGCTATTTGAATAACAAGACTTAGGGGTTTGGATGCTTTATTGAATGAAATTTCTCCCTATTGCTGGGATGGTTTGTGTCCGTGTATAAAGAACTCCCATGGTCACCACACTCCAACACAAACTCCTTTAAGCAAACAGTTTTGTAGAAACCTTTTGCGACACATCGACCTTATGTAAGTTTATCCTCATTTTGTGTTTTTGATATCATACTACCTTTGTTGCGACCACATTCACGAATTAAATAAAAAGTCTCAAAATATATATTAAACTTCTACAAAAGTAAACAAATTAAAGCATAAATGGATGTGATGGTGAGGGTTCCATTAATTTCAAAAGTAAAATTTCTCATTCCCTACTTATGTGGCGAGAACTATCGAATTTCTGTCTCAAACAGTTTATTTGAAGTGTGATAAACATGCCTAGAATAATGAACCAGAGAAGGACAAATTTAGATGATAAAAGTAAACTTTTTCAAAATTAATTAAATAATGCAAGTTCTGTAGAAGTAAAATTTTGACGACAAATTTTTAAAAAGATAATTATGAAAAAATCAAAAGAAAATTCCTAAAGAATTACATTGTAATGCCAACAAACTGACGAAAGAATACGAAATTGAGAATTAACACTTTCAGAAAACTCAGAGAAATTTCGTAGTAGAAACTAAACTTTTTAGAAAATACCCTAAGAAATGAAATTTTAATATAACAATTTCCTACATAAAGAAAACTATTCTAATAATTGCTATAGAAACGAATATTTTTCATAAAATTTGCCTATAGAAAGGAAAGTTTCAGAAAATCCTACAGAAATGAAAGTTCAGAAAATTTCTCTATGAAATTAACCATTTCAGAAAATTCCTAAAGAAACTGAAATTTCTCTGAAAACTTTCTGAGATAATTAAATTTTCAAAATTTCCTATAGCAATTACATTTTCAGAAAATGCCTAAGTTTCAGAACATTTTATAGAATATTAATCTCATAATTTTTTATAGAAATGAATATTTTCTGAAAATTTTTTATATGAATAAAAATTTCATAGAAATTAAATACTTTCAGAAAAATTTTCTATTAGAACATAAAAATTTTGAAAATATCACACAGAAATAAAAATTTTCAGAATATATCTTCTGTATAGAAATAAACTTCAGCAAACATCCTATAAAAATTTCGGTAAAACTTAAATTTATAGAAATACATATTTAAACAAAAATAAAATCCACAAAATTTCTACGAAAACAGATTTATATCTCCCTATGTTCCAAATTCTCGAATCTGAATTTGCCAAAATATCATTTCGATTCAGAAATTTTGTAAACGTTTATTTCTTAGTTATAGTTTGTAAGAAATTTAAATTAATACTACGTATTATTCTTAAAAATATCTAACCAGGAAGTTTCTGTCAACAATTTCCATATTCTATCCGATAATACTGTTGCTTCAAAATCTACATACTATTTCATTTCATTTCTATTAGGAACATTTCTCGCTGAAAAATTTAATTCTATACAAAAGTTTGTCAAAATTTTCATTTCTTATGTAATATTTGTCAATAATTTCATTTCTTTAGAAAATTTATCAAAATAGGAAAATTACTATAAAATTTTGTTCTATTATAAATTTTGTCAAAATAAATTCATTCTATGGAAAATTTTGTCAAAATTTAATACTATATGGAAATTTTGTCAAAATTTAATTTTTTTTCATATATTTCATTCTTATAGGAACATTTTCTCCGAAAATTAATTTCTATAGAAAAGCTTTGTATCAAAATTTGCATTTCTGTTATCTTATATTGTCAAAATTTTCATTTTCTAGTAAGGAAATTTTCAAATAAAATTCAGGAAATTCACTGAAAAACTTTTTTTCTATAGGACCACCTTTTCTCAAAAACTTCATTATTCAATATAGGATTTTTTGCTCAAAATTTCATTCATTTAAACTTTTGTCCAAGTTTCATTCTATAGATTTTTTTTAATCATTTCTCTATAGAAAAATTTTATCAAAATTCATTCTATAGAAAATCTTCTCATAATTCATTCTATCAGAATTTTTTCATATAATTTTATCTATAGATTTTCTTTTAATTTTTTTTAATTTCATTTCTGTTGGAAAACATTTTTGTCAAATAAAATATGGAAATTCGGACAAATATCCGGCATACCTTTTTAAAATTCACTTCTATAGGAATAATGTTCAATTATCTATCACGAAAATTTTGTTTAAATGTTTAATCTATATTATGATCATTTGTCAAAATTTAATCTCCTATACCGTATATTCTCAATAAATTTCTATCAGAAATTTTAGTCAAAAAAATTTCATTTCTAAATATTCAGAAATATTTTGCAAAATAGAATTACCTAATTGAATTTGTCAAAAATTCATTCTTATAGGAAATCTTCCAAAATTTATTTCTTATAGGAAATTTTTCGACTTTAAACACATATTTTTCTTATAGGAAAAAAATTTGTTCAAACATTTCCACTTTCTATAGAAAATTGTCAAGAATATCTGCTGCGGGATCATTTGTCTTCAAAATTTCATTTCTCATAGGACAATTTTCTGATCAAAACTCGCAAAAATTCTTCTATAGAAAATTTTGCTAAAAAAATTCAGTACATAGAAATTTTTGTCAAAATTCATTTCCATGCAAATTTATAAAAAATTCATTTCTATAGAAAATGTTCTTAAAACTCGACTTCTCTTATAGGAAATTTTGCTCAAAATTCACTTCTATAGAAAATTTCGTCAAATACCATGCTATTAAGGAAATTTTTCAAATTTCATCTCTATAGAATCAATTCCCTCTGAAAATTTCTTTCTATTACGAAATTTTTTTAAAATTTCAATTCTTATTAGGATTAATTTGGCAAATTCATTTCTAGAAAATTTTGTCAAAATAGCATCTATAGAAATTTTGTTCAAATTTCTATTCTTATAGGAAAATTTCTGTAAACTTCTCATTTTATTAAGAATTTTGTTAAAATTCATTTCTATAGAAAATTTTGTCAAAATTTATTTCTATCGCGAAATTTTCTGATAAAATTTCATTTCTATAGAAAATTTTACCAAATTAATTCTACTAGGAAATGTGCATAAATTTCATTTTTATAGAAGTTTGTTAAAATCTTCACTCTATAGAATAATTCTGTCAAAATTTTCATCTATAAAATTGTCAAAATTGCATTTCTATAGAAAATCTTTCTGAAAATCTCTCCTCTATACGAAATTTTCAAAAATTTCAAATCTATCGAAATTTGCAAAATGTATTTCTTTGGATATTTTGTTCAAAATCTTTTTTCAATTTTTGATTTCAAAATCGTTCATTCTTCTATAGGAAATTTTTGTCAAAAGTCATTCTACAAGATACATTTTGTCAAAAACTTTTAATTTCTATAGAATTTGTCAAAAACTTAATTGCCTATACGGGAATTTTTCTGAAATTTCATTTGTAGGAAAATTCACTAAGGCAAATCAATTCTTATATGCCTGAAACTTTTGTCCAGAATTTTTTTTTTTTATGGAAAATGTTCCGTCCAAAATTTTATTTATGAAGTTTTGTCAAAATTTTGTCAAAATTTCAGTTCCTATAAAATATTCGCTCAAAATTCTCACTTTCTATAGAAAATTGTCAAAAAATCTTATCGAAAATTTCTGAAAATTCATTGCTATTCGAAATTTTGTCAAAATTTCATTTCTATAGAGTAATTATTGTCAAAATTCATTTTCTTTGAAAATTTTTCAAAACTTTCATTTTCTTGGAAATCTTTGTCCAGAATTTTATTAATTATACAAACTATTGTCAAAATTTCATTTCCTATAGAGAAAATTTCTCTCAATCTGTCCCATGGCTCCCCATATTCTTTTGCTAATAAGTATTTTTTATAAATGTATCTAACCAAACTAAGCGATAATCGTATGTTCCCTATTTGGTATTTATACTTTTCTGTGTTTCCTGCTGCCAGCAATTTACATACCAAAAATATACGACTACATATTCACCTATTCCCGTTTGCAATTTCATTTGAATAAACAAAATTGCTTGTGCTTCCAAACCAAACAACTGTTACAAATAAACAAAAAAACTTTTACTATTTAATTAAATGTCTCCATCGAATTTTCCAAATTATCCAACCAATCTACAGAAAGTAACTTATGCACGTTTAAAAGTCTAAAAAAAGCCATCAGCAACCAATCACAAACACACACAACACATTGCATAAATTGAAGAATTAATTTGGACACTTTCCTTGCCCCAAATCTATACGATACTCGGCCTCTAACAATTGATTATTCAAAGACCTCAAAATTATTCCACCAAAAAAAATTAATAGCTATTACAGTCCAAACAGACAATAAAAATCCAATAATTATAGAGCCAAACGATCAAAACGCAAGAATTAGCTATGCTTATTTAAATAAGCCAAATTCAATTTAGGCAAATATTAATTGTGTCAATCTCCTCGCCGGCTAAGGCGGGGCGAAAATATTAAAGCAGGCAATCGTTAAAGCAAATCCCAATAATGGTACTCTAACTTCCCATCGTACAATCAACCAAAGTGAGGGATTCGTAATAAAGGAGGAGCATACATTGTCGGTTAGACAATCCCTGTCAATGATTTTCATTGATGCCATTAAGTTTTCGAAATTTGATTTTTATTTCTTCTTAATTTTTGCCCACATTGTAGTATCCTTAAATTATTTTAACCTAGAATTCAAACCTAACACATAGACCTCCTTTGATTCTACAAAATGCTTAATTTCTCATCCTCGTTAATAAGAAATGTTTTTGTTTCATATCATGTTGCTTCTCCCCTTCTCCTTGCATTGTCGCCTATCGTTATCAGACCAATTCCATCTATTGAATTGATATTTCTTATAATAATAACCTTTTGTAACTATTATCCGTCCCATCTTTGTAGACAATAGAAATTGCAAAAATGAATAATAGTCTTCATTATCCTATTTTGCTTGCATAATTTTCTCTCTAATGAGTCAGGAATGAACAAATCAACAATCTTAGTAATTTTTCAAAATAAAAAAATAAAAAACAAAAAAAAAAAAAAAAAAAAAAAAAAAAAAAAAAAAAAAAAAATGAAAACTTAAATCGTTACTTTATGTTCAAATCTGCTACCAGCTTTACAAAAAGGAAATTAGAAAATATCAAAATACATAAATTTACTTGAAAAGTAAAAGGCAAATATTCGATAGCATTTACTAAGAACCAGTCTATCGTGACTTGTTATTTTCTCACATTTCAATTTCAGAACTTCCCATAAAAATTATATTGTCCTTTCAATCTCACGAAATATTAAAGTTAACTCACTTTTCTATAAAAAATGTACCAAATTAGTATAATTGTACAAAGTTTCAAGATCCCTGCTGCTTCAAAAAACCAAAGATAGCTTTAATTGAATCCCTAAAATATGCCACTAAGAGATATATAATATTCCTCACAAAAGTATTAATTTTTTTATCTTCAATAGTAGAAATTCCGAAAATTTAATCTTTTAACAGGAATTTTTCTAAAAATTCATATCCTATATCAAATTGTAATAAGAAAACCTATAATTTCTATAGCAAATTTTCTGAAATTTAATTTTCTAAAGAAATTTATAACAAAACAAGTATTATTTACGGACGTAATCGGCCCAAACCGAATCGTCCATAGGATTGTGTGATAATCTTCAACGTACGTTTAGTTAGGTTTAGCAGCCCTAGATTAGCTCCACTTTAGGACTATTTGCACATTGCTGATCACCACATTTGCACACACAATCTCTTTAGTTTCATTTTACTATCTGTGCCATTCATTGTAAGTCCTATATGACAAGAAACCTCCTTATATCGCAAGTCCAACGGCTCCACCATTGCAGTAAACCATAGAAGTATACTTGAACACCCTCAAAATGCTCGCCAGCTACTAGGTGTATAAAAACTTTTTGGTTCGTTCGAAGCAGAACTCCGAACCCACGGAACCTGTCAGCCAATGGTGGCATTGCTATATCCATTGCACACGTGTTATGTTCTCCTTCAACTACACAAATGCAATCACCCGAATAACTTGGTTGTGCTAATACTTACACGATGGCAATCAAAACCTTGTAATCATAGATATATATAATATATATATAATATAAATCCCCTCTA
>PGFW01018526.1:8028-18083 GCA_003123925.1 Haematobia irritans | reverse complement strand
GTATACTCAAACCATCTTCTCAAATTCCGTACATCCGAATATTTATGAGTCTCGAAAAACTGTGCCAAATTATCAGCCAAATCTGTTCAGATTTAGATATAGCTCCCATATATAGCTTTCCCCCGATTTACACTCATTTGCCCACAGAGGCCAATTTATTGCTCCGATTTAGTTGAAATTTTGCATAGGGAGTAGAATTAGCGTTGTAACTATTGCGTGCCAAATTTGCTTGAAATCGGTTCAGATTTGGATATATCTCCCATATAAAGCTTTCGCCCGATTTACACTAATATGACCACAGAGGCCAATTTAAAACTCCGATTTAGTTGAATTTTGCAGCAGGGAATAGAATAATAGTCATTTGTTACTATGCGTGCCAAAATTTGGTTAAATCGCGTTCAGATTTAGATATAGCTCCCATATATGTTTTTCTGATTTCGACAAAAATGGTCAAAATACCAACATTTTCCTTGTAAAATCGCCACTGCTTAGTCGAAAAGTTGTAAAAATTACTCTAATTTTCCTAAACTTCTACATACATTATATACCGAGCGATAAATCATAAATAAACTTTTTCGAAAATTTCCTTAATTGCTTCAGATTTAAACGTTTCCATTATTTTTTACTAACATGTGTTCCACCCAGCTGCATTAGCCGACTTAATTTTGAGTCTATAGATTTTGTAGAAGCCTATCAAATTTCTATCCAGTCGAGTGATATTTAAATTATGTATTTGGGACAAACCTTTATATATAGCCCCCAACACATTTATGACGGATGTGATATGGTATCGAAAATTTAGCATCTACAAAGTGGGTGCAGGGTATAATAATAGTTCGGCCCGCCCGACTTTGAGACTTTCCTTTACTTGTGGTTTTTTTATTACCCTTCACCATACTGTGGTACTAGGGTATAAGTAAGTTTGTGCATTTGTATGTAACGCCAAGAAGGAGTAATCATAGACAAACCTTTTAGTATACGGATCGGCTTAGAATTAATTCTGAGTCGATTTAGCGATTGCTCCGTCTGGCTTGTCTGTCTGTCTGTTGATGTATTTTGTGGTGCAAAAGTACAGCTCGCAGTTCTTAGTCCAATGTTGTTCCTAAAATTTTGTATAGGGTCTGTTTGCGCTCAAAGACAATCCCTTTTGATTTTGGAAAAAAATCGGTTAAGATTTAGATATAGCTGCATATATATATTTTTCACCGATCTGCGTCATAATTGGCGTGTATATCAACCGATCTTCCTTCCAAATTCCGTACATCGAATATTTTATGGGTCTGCGAAAAAACATGCAAAATATCAGCCAATCTGGTTCAGATTAGATTATAGACTCCATATATAGCTTTCCCCGATTTACACTCATTATGACCACAGAGGCAATTTTTAACTCCGCATTCAGTCTGAAATTTTGCACAGAAGTAGAAATTAGGCATTGTTGCTATGCGTGCCAAATTTCGTTTCTTGCAAATCGGTTCAGATTTATTGATATAGCTCCCATATATATGTTTTTTCTGATTTCGACAAAAATTGTCAAAATACCCAACATTTTCCTTGTAAAAATCCCACTGCTAGTCAAAAGTTGTAAAAATGACTCTAATTTTCCCTAAACTCTAAAATTAATATATATCGAGCCGATTAAACTCATAAATAAAAGTTTTGCGAAGTTTCCCGAAATTGCTTCAGATTTAAAGTTTCCCATATTTTTTTTACTAAAATTCGTGTTCCACCCTAGTGTATTAAGCCAACTTAATTTTTGAGTTCTATAGATTTTGTACAAAAGTCTATCCAAATTCTGTCAAAACGGAGTGCCTATTTAAATATATGTATTTGGGACAAACCTTTATTATAATAGCACCCAACACATTTGACGGATGTGAAATATGGTATCGCAAAAATTTAGATTCTACAAGTGGTGCAGCGGTATAAGTATAGCGTCGCCGCGGCCCGACTTACGACTTTCCTTACTTTGTTTTTGTTTCAAATAGCATTAAAAACTTGAGTAAGATATCATAAATGTATAAATCATTTTAAATTTTTGTCGAAAAAAAATGTATATCCAATCTGAACAAATTGAGATTTTTTGGAAATATTTGATATCAAAAATTATAAATAAATTATTTATTTGACAAAAATATCCACAGATTTTTTTAATTTACATCCAAAACAATGGAATTCGGCAGCACACCTAAAGAAGGATGCAAATTCAAGTGAAACGGCTGTTGAGCAAACCCATGTTAATCATTGCTTCTGCGTCAATTCTGCACCACTTCCGCGATCCAAAAGAACATATTGCATTACTTTTTTTGGCCGACCTTTTTTAGCTGGGATAATATGGACCAATAACACACCATATTGCAGTAAACCATTATTTAGACGTGAAATAGGCTTTAGACATTTATGCAATAAGAATTGCGTAATAGAAATTAAAATCGGCATCACGCTATTAGCAGTGTTGGCTGATAACTCCCCGGTCTGACACATAGTACCAACCTTCAAAATGATTCGCTGTCAAAATTTGACGTGCTGTAAATCAATCAGTTTGTGAGCATAGAGCGCTTTTGTGAAGCAACTTATGTTATTGTGAAAAAAAAAATGGAAAAAAAGGAATTTCGTGTGTGATAAAATATTACTGCTTTTCTAAAAGGGAAAAAATACGGTGGAAGCACAAAGCCTTGGCTTGATAAATCAGTTTTCCCAGGAACTCTTGCCCCGGGAATCAACAATAATTGATTTGGCTATGCAAAATTCAAGCGTCGGTGAATGACACGGGAGGACGGTGAACGCAGTGCGACGCCGAAAGAGGTGTTACCGACGAAAACATCAAAAAAATCCACAAAATGATTATTGAATGACCGTAAAATAGAAGTTGATCGAGAATAGCAAGAGGCCTTCAAAGATATCAATGGAAACGTGTTGGTCATATCGATTTCATCAATATTTGTATATGCGGAAGCTCTTGTGCAAAATGGGCTGCGCGCGCGAGCATTCACATTGACCAAAAACACCAAACGGTTTGATGATTCTGAGCGGTGTTGCAGCTGTTAACTCGTAATACACCCGAGTTTTTTCGTCGATATGTGGACAATGGATGAAACATGGCTCCATCACGTACACCTCCTGACGTCAATCGACAGTCGGCTGAGTGGACAGCGACGCGGTAGAACAGTCTCCGAAGCGTGGAAAGCCTCAAAAGCTCCTCTGGAAAGTGATGGCTCTGTTTGTTTGGGATGACGCATCGGAATAATTTTTATCGATTATCTTGGGAAAGGCAAAGCCATCAACAAAGTGACTATTATTTATGGCAGTTATTGGAGCGTATTTGAAGGTCGAAATCGCGGCAAAACGGCCCCATATGAAGAAGAAAAAGTGTTGTTCCACAAGAACAACGCCACCGTGCCACAAGTCATTGAGAACGATGGCAAAAATTCATGAATTTGGGCTTCGAATCTGCTTCCCACCCAGCCGTAGTCTCCAGAATCTGGCCCCCAACGACTTTTTCTTGACATCATACCTCAAAGAGATGCTCGCAGGGAAAAAATTTTGCGCTGCAATGAAGAGATTGATTCGCGAAACTGAGGCCTATGGTTTGAGGCAAAACCGAGGAGTTGACTACCAAAATTGGTATCAAAGAAATTTGAATTTGGTTCGTTATGAATGCGTTGATATCGCTCTGAAGGGCGAACTATGTTGAATTAATAGAAAACGAGCTTTTGACAAAAAAATTGTTTTTCATTTGTTAGACCGCCGGCGACTTATTCACCAACCTGTTATATATCTATATCTGAACCGATGTCAATTAAAAATTTAGCACACTTGACTACACACTAATTGTAGTCCTAGTGCAAAATTTCAAGCAAATCAGGGTAAAACTCTGGCTTTTGGGTCCATATAAGTCCATATCGGGCGAAAGCATATATATGCGAGCTATTATCTAAATCTGCCACCGATTCTTCCAAAGGGTTCTTTTCTGACCCAAAACAGGAACTTGTGCCAGGCGATTGGACCAAACAAACATGTGTTCACATCAGGACGGATATGTGCAGATCGACTCAAAAGCCTGAGTTTTACCCTGATTTGCTTGAAATTATTGCACTATTGACTATCAATATTATGGATGTAGTCAAGCTGTGCCTAAAGTTTTATTGAATCGGTCAGATATATAGATATAACAGGTGGCTGGATAAGTCCCCGGCTAACAAAAGAAAAACCACATTTTTTGTTCCAAAAACTCGTTTTTATTATTCAACATCAGTTCCCTTCAAGAGCGCGATACAACGATTATAACGGACCAATCCAATTTTTTGATACCATTTTGGTAGTACTCCTTTCGGTTTTGGCCTCAAAATAGGCCTCAGTTTCGGCGATCATCTCTTCATTGGCAGCCAAATTTTTCCCTGCGAGCATCCTTTTTGGTGTTATGATTTGTCAAAGAAAAAGTCGTTGGGAGGCAATGATCTGGAGAATTACGGTGGTTAGGGGGAAGCAATTCGAAGCCCAATTCATGAATTTTTTGCCATCCGTTTTGCTCAATTGATTGTGGCACGCGCTGCGTTGTCTTGGTGGCAACAACACTTTTTTCTTCTTCATATGCGGGCGTTTTGCCGCGATGTTCGACCTTCAAACGCTCCAATAAACGCCATTATAATAGTCGACTGTGATGGCTTTTCCCTTCCCAAAGAATAATTCGATAAAAAATTTAATTCCATGCGCATCCCAAAAAACAGAGCCCATCACTTTCCAGAGGACTTTTGAGGCTTTTCCACGCTTCGCGAGACTGCTTCACCGGTCGCTGTCCACTCAGGACGACTGTTCGATTGGGACTCAGGAGTGTATTGTGATGGAGCCATGTTATCATCCAGTTGTCACATATCGACGGAAAAAAACTCGGGTGTATTACGAGTTAACAGCTGCAAACACGGCTCAGAATCATCAAACACGTTGTTGTTTTTTGGTCAAATGTGAGCTCGGCGCGGCACCCATTGTTGCACCAGAGCTGGCCGCATATTCCAAATATTGTGAATGATATGACCAACACGTTCCAATTGAATATCTTTAAGGCCTCTGCTATCTCGATCAACTTCTATTTTACGCGTCATTCAAAATCATTTTGTGGATTTTTTGATGTTTTTCGTCGGTAACCACCTCTTTCGGGGCGTCCACAATGCGATTCACCGTCCTCCGTGCTCATTTCACCACGCTTTGAATTTTGTCATACAATCAATTATTGTTGGATTTCCCTGGGGCAAAGAGTCCGCGAAACTGATTATCAAGCCAAGCTTTTTGCCTTCACCGCTATTTTTTCCCTTTAGAAAACAGTATTTTATCAACACACGGAAATTCCTTTTTTTCCATTTTTTTTTCACCAATAACATAAAGTTGCTTCACAAAAAGACGCTCTATCTCACAACTGCATGATTTACAGACGTCAAATTTTACACGAATCATTTGAAGGTTGTTACTATGTGTCAGACCGGGGAGTTATTCAGCCAACCTGCTATAGGTCGATTCTGCCGATTTTTAATTTCTATATACCGCAATTCTTATGCCATAAATTCTAAAGCCTATTTCACGTCTAAAATGGTTTACTGAACTATGGTGTGTATTGCTCCCATATTATCCCAAGCTAAAAAAGCGCTCGCCAAAAACAGTATGCAAATGTTTCTTTTGCGATCCGGAAGTGGTCAGAATTGACGCAGAAGCAATTGAATTTAACATGCGGTTTGTCAACAGGCCGTTCACTGAATTTGCTGATCACTTCTTTAGCGGTGCCTCCGAATTCAATGTTTTGGATGTAAATTAAAAAATCTGTGATATTTTGTCAAATAAATAATTTTTTATAATTTTTGATATCAAATATTTCCAAAAAATCTCAATTTTGTTCAGATTGAGATATAGCATTTTGTTTTTCGACAAATTTAAATATTTATATACCATTTTTATGAATCCTTACTCAGTTTTTTAATCTATTTGAAACAAAAAACAAGTAAGGAAAGTTTCTAAAAGTCGGGCTCGGGGCCGACATATATTATACCCTGCTACCAACTTTGGTAGATCTAAATTTTCGATTACCATATCACATCGTCAAATGCTGTTGGGTGCTATATATAAAAGGTTTGTCCCAAATTACGATATAATTTAAATTAGCACCTCCGTTTGGACAAATTTGATTTAGACTTTTACAAAATCTATAGACTCAAAAATTTAGTTGGTAATACAACCTAGGGTGGAACACATATTTTAGTAAAAAAATATGGGAGAAACATTTAAATCTGAAGCAATTTCGGGAAACTTCGCAAAATTTTAATTTTATGATTTATCCGCCTCGATATATATGTATTAGGAAGTTTAGCGAAATTAGAGTCATTTTTACAACTTTTGGACTAAGCAGTGGCGATTTTACAAGGAAAAATGTTGGTATTTTGACAATTTTTGTTCGACGAAATCACGAAAAAACATATATGATGCGAGCTATATATCTAAATCTGAACCGATTTCAACCAAATTTGGCACGCCCATAGCAACAATCTGCTAATTCTACTCTCTGCTGCAAAAATATTTCAACTGAATGGTAGTTAAAAATTGGGCCTCTGTGCGTCATGTATGAGTGTAAAATCGGGCGAAAGCTATATTATGGGCAGCTATATCTAAATGCTGAACCGATTTGCTATATATTTTGATGTTTTTCGAGACCCATAAAATATTCGGCATGTACGGAATTTGAGGAAGATCGGTTGATATACACGCAATTTTATCACCAGATCGTGAAAAATATATATAGCCAGCTATATCTAAATCTTAACCGATTTTTTCCCAAAATCAATAGGGATCGTCTTTGAGCCGAAACAGGGACCCATACCAAATTTTAGAACAATTGGACTAAAACTGCGAGCGTACTTTGCACACAAAAATACATCAACAGACAGGGGACAGGAACATGACAGACGGACATCGCGCTGAAATCGACTCAGAATTTAATTCTAAGCCGATCCGGTATACTAAAAGGTTTGTCTATGATTACCCTTCTTGCGTACATACATAATGCACAAAACTTATTATACCCTGTACCACAGTAGTGGTGAGCGTATTAAAAAAAACCAGTAATGGAAGCTAAAGTCGGGCGGGCCGACTTATATTATACCCTGCACCCTTTGTAGATTAAATTTCGATACCATATCACATGCCGTTTCAAAATGTGTTGGGGGGCTATTATATAAAGGTTGTCCCAAATACATTACATTTAAATATCACTCGATCTGAAGAATTGATAGGCTTCTTACAAAATCTATAGACTTCACAATTTAAGTCGGCTATATGCACTAGGGTGGACACAATGGTTAGTAAAAAAATATGCGGAAACGTTTTAAATCTGAAGCAATTTTAAGGAAAATTTCGAAAAAGTTTATTTCATATTTATCGCTCGGTATATATGTATTAGAAGTTTAGGAAAATATAGAGTAATTTTTACAACTTTTCGACTAAAGGCAGTGGCGATTTACAAGCGAAAATGTTGTGTATTTTGACCATTTTTGTTCGAAATCAGAAAAACATATATATGGGAGCTATATCTAAATCTGAACGATTTCAACCAAATTGAGGCACGCATACGTTAACAATGCGTAATGTCTATTATTCCCTGTGTCCAAAATTTCAACTAAATCGGAGTTAAAAATTTGGGCCTCTGTGGTCATATTTAGTGTAAATTCGGGCGAAAGCTTTATATGAGAGATATATCAAATCTGAACCGATTTCAAGCAAATTTGGACGCATAGTTACAACGCTAAATTCATAGCTTCCTTATGCAAAAATTTCAACTAAATCGGAGCAAATAAATTGGCCTCTGTGGGGCAAAATTGAGTGTAAAGTCGGGCAAAGCATATATGGGAGCTATATCTAAATCTGAAACAGATGTTGCTTGATATTTTTGGCAAGTTTTTCGAGGACTTCATAAAATATTCGGATGTACCGGAATTTGAGGAAGACATCGGTTGATATACACGCCAATTAATGGACCAGATTCGCGTGAAAAATATTATACTGGCAGCTATATCTAAATCTGAAGCGATTTTTTTCCAAAATCAATAGGGATCGGTCTTTGAGCCGAAACAGCGACCCTACACCAAAATTTAGCGACAATCGACTAAAACTGCGCAGCTGTACTTTGCAACACAAAAATTACATCAACAGACATGACAGAACGGACAGACAGACAAAATACAGATCAGACGAAGAGACATCGCTAAATCGACTCAGAATTTAATTTCGTAAGCCGATCCTTATTACTAAAAGTGTTGGTAACTATTGATTACTCCTTCTGGCGCTTACATACAAATGCACAAACATATTAATACCCTGTTACCACAGCTAGTGGTGTGAAGGGTATAAAAAAAAACGTTAAAAATCACCCATTAAAAGTATGAAAAAAACCAAGTTATAAATATTGAATTAAAAGAACTTTCCTGTGGTAGTTAAAATAAAAACCGATTCATGCGAATGCAATCTTCTGGATAGTGCTCTTAAAGTTGTGCCTTGGGAAGAACTTCCAAATTTTTTTGCTGGGGCTATACCACCCTTATATAGACCGATCTCCCGGTTAATCTAGAGGAATTTTATGTCCCCAAAGAAATATACAAAATTTGGTATATATTTATAAGAGTTTCATATAGACATCATATACAACAGTCTCCCGGTGTGCTTTTTGTATATATTGAATACAAATTGAATTGTATTTTAACTTTGCATGTATGCGCCTTCCTACGAATTTCCTATAGAAGAATATTTTCCTTATTCCATATGTGTCACTGCCAATCTATTGACAATGTTAATCTATTCTTCACTCCCAATACCGAAAAAAAGAAGCAAACCGTTAAATCGAAACGGATGTAAGTCCTGGTCATGGCATTCTGAGCTCACGAACAAATCATGTATCAGCAGATAATATTTCATGTTCCATTCATACCAAACAATGGCATTCATTCGTTCGTGCATAAAGAATAACGTTCGCATTGAAGGTGGTACAACAGATATTCAATGCGGAGCTAAACATTGACCGATACTCACCTTTTTCGGGCGCACCTGCTTTATGGTCGTAAAATAATTCTAAGATTTTAAATTTTGTGCAAATTGGATAAAACTACGGTTTCTATGGCCCAAAAATAAAATTCTGGAGATCGGTCTATAATGGGGCTATACCAAAACATGGATCGATACTCAAAATTTTTGGCACACCTCTTTATGGTCCTAGAATACCTCTAGATTTTCAATTTCAGGCAATTGATAAAAAATACGGATTCTAGAAGCCCAAGAAGTAAAATCGGGAGATCGGTCTATATGGGGACTACATCAAAACCTGGACCGATATAGCCCATCTTCGAATTTGACCTGCCTGCAGACAAAAGACGAGTTTGTGCAAAATTTCAGCACGATTGCTGCATTATTGAAGACTGTAGCGTGATTACAACAGACAGACAGACAGAGAACCAGACAGCCAGACAGACGGACATCGTTATATCGTCTTAGAATTTCTCCTTGATCAAGAATATATATGCTTTATATAGTCGGAAATCGATATTTCGATGTGTTGCAAACGGAATTACAAACTTATTATACCCCCGTCACCATTCTATTGTGGTGGGTATAAAAATTAAATGGTCACGAAAACAATGTATATGGTCTTTTATGGCCATGTAAATGGTTCTAGACATGTCTATACGTAACCTATAAAAGATACTTTTTTCTCTGCAAAAAAGTAAAAAAAATGAATGGTCAGGTACATGATTTTTCCCGACCATGTAATGGTCGCAAATTCTATCATGTAAATAATAGAACATGTTTGCGGCATTTGAGAACCATTTAAATGCTTATTTCTCCGCTCGAAAATTATTTTTACAAAGACAAAATACATGGTTTACGCTACAATTACATACTCTAGATAAGCATTAAATTGATGCGGCAACCATGTCCAAACATGGTTTTTCTGTGCGTGCTGCTGTTGAAGGATATGTTTGATGAATAGAAGCTATTATGCTAACTCTAACTTAATCTGTCTTATATGT